>JAEMPF020004203.1:27379-48846 GCA_022496165.2 Catalaphyllia jardinei | reverse complement strand
CGCACTAATTCACGAGTGAAAATTGACAATAAAGTTGACAGATACTTTTGATGATACATTTATTTTAGTCTCAACTCAGACTCGATCTAATTCGACAAAACGGCAATCAGATTAAATTATTAGTAGGTGGCAATTACTGAAAAATGTAAAATCATTTTAATTCACTGTTTTGGACAGCTGATTGACCAAAAATTTGAGTTAAAAACCGGAGCGATTGCAGAATACCCCGGCCTGGCCATTTGATGTGTCGGTGTTGTTTGAAGAACAAGGTATATAACAATAGTTGCTTTTCTTATTCAATGAGGTGCAAATAAGTGGCGGGGTATTCGGCAATTTAGCCAAGAAACTTTTGGATTTAAGTATTCTTCCCAGGTGTGCTTAATTTTGGTTAGCATAGATTTCTTTTCAGGATTAGGAAACTCATTCATTGCATACTCCTGTTTTCGCAGTAAAGCTGATTATCAAATCATGAAAGTATTCATTGAATTGGCTGTTTTCACATGACCTCAATAAAATTCAAATTACAAAACTACTGATCCTCCTGAGATTTTAGCTGAAAACTATTATTCAAACAAATTTTAATTTGAATCCAAATGGGTCCTTGGTTTTGCGATAGGCTACATATACACTAGCTTGCGCGATATTGTGTAATCAAAGTCTCTATCGAAAATCTTGCAGATACGAGAAGAAAGAGCAAACTTGTGGTCAATGCCATACTCAGTTTCGGAGCTTTATTAGACTTTTCGTTGTGTCGGAATCTACTTGGCAGAGAAATCCATTCTTTTGTATGAAGTCGTCACCTTTAGCACCTTCGTTGTAAAAGAATGCAACGCACTCTATTGGTTTCCACACCATGACACTGCCATTACTTATATTTACAATGCAACACAAAGTCGACAAGATGTGAAGTATATATGAAATAATTCATATACTTAAGCTGCGGTTGTAGATGAAAGTGAAGAATGATCATCGCAGTTAATTTTCCAATTTAAGCAATTGGAAAGAAAAAGCCTGAAAAAAAAATCAGGCAATCGACAACTGGTGACAACTGAATGAAACCGGTCTCGGTAGCGGCGTCCCAAAAACGGCTACGAAAGAAGACTACTTTGACCAAAGTTCTGAAAGATGAGAGGGTCCACGACTCACGCCGGTAGGAGGCAACTCACGGACCCGTCACGGTTAACTGCGTTACTATTTCTAGTCATTTTGTCTACTGTGTGACATCCGGCACATAAAAGAGAGAAAGTGAAGATTTCAGGGGGAACGTTGAGATCCACGATCCGAACTTCCTAACAACCAAAATGCAAAAACCGAGCGCAAAAACTGGATAAAACCGCGATCCGCTGTGATCATAGGATCCGCAGATCAGTTGAAATTTTGCTCTGAATCCAGAATCCGGGCTAAAATATTCACCAAATCCGTCGATCCGTAGACCTATTCACCCCTCTCAGGTAACTTGGTCCAACTTGGCACACAGACACATTATTTTTATCAGTTCACTCCGTCCAGACCGGCAACGTAATTAATCAAGCTACTTTCACTTTCTGTCTCGAAAATAGCAGGCGTTAATCTGGAAGATTTTTAACTGGACGAGTACGTGTTAGTACTAGTGCTTGGTGGATCAACGCTGATCATCCCAGAAAAATATAGAGAAATATAGAAAAATATAGAAGTTCAGGACAAGTAATATTCGTTGTATTGCCTTAGCTACATTCGAATGAGATGATAGCAGGCAGTTAAGTTTTATATTCCAAAAATGTACAGCATAGTCTAGTTAAATGTCAGCTTACGCGGTGTCAATTTGTAACGTTTGTCATGATACACTGTATTTGTTTCAGTTTCTTAGCAAAGTTTTATACTTACGTAGGTCTACGTAGCTTATGCACTATTCAGAGGGTGCGAAGAGAGGTTCAGAGATGGTGCTTGAAGGCTCAAATGCGTGCATGACTGCTGCAGAGAACATTCCGTGACGTCGTGAAAATAAAATACGCTTGCCCTTTGAAATTTCGTGACCTCGATACCATTATTCCTCTATCAAATTTATATACTGATGCAAAACCCTTTAAACTCAAGATTACTGTAAAAAGTATTTTATTAATCAAGGATCATCGAACTTCAAATACAGTATTTATGACTGACGTGGTCTCATGCAGTATGTCTCGTCATGTAAATTAAAAAGCCAGTTTCAACCAATTGCTACATGTTTATAGCGGAGCCCCCGCGGCCACAAAGGCCGCCAAGCGGAGCCCCATACTCATCTAGGAAAGAAATGAAAACCTGTGAGTTGATTTTCTCATATGATCATGGTTAGCGGCATTGCTCGTGGGGGCGTACGCGCAACGACGACGGAGTCGCGCAACATGGCGGCCATACTCCAAATAATAGGGAGCTTAAGAAAATCACGACGACGACGGCAACGAGAACGTCACAAAACGAGAGGTTTAATGAGCAAAACAATAGCTGTGCACGTGCGTTATAAATCTTTGTACATTTCTTTGCCGTCCTCTGCTAAACAACAACTTGAATTGACCAAATTCTGCGTCGTCTACGGAACGTGGACGACGGCAGCTAATTTTTCGTCTTTCCATTTGGAATTGAATGCCCACGTTGCATATTTAGCTAAAGCACGTTTTTAGGGTCATTGGCGTACTGAACAGATCTAGACAATCGCGAATTCTGCTCGTAAAATATAAATTCATTTTTTACTGGGCGTCATGCTTGGCGCTGTCGTCGTCTTGCTTAAGCTTCCAAGCAGAGCCCCATAATCATATAGGAAAAAGAAACCCATGTATTGATTTTCTTATGGTTATCATTGGCTGCGGTATTGCTCGTGGGCGCGTACGCACGACGACGACGACGACGGCGGCGGCGACGGAGTCGCGCAACATGGCGGCCATACTTCAAATAATAGGTTGATAGAGACAAGCAGCCTTGGTTTACCGTATACCTCTGATATTGGACACCCACATTATAAGCAATCGACACCTGTCAAAACAAGGTATCTTGTGACAAAATTGTGTTTGTTTAGGATGATAATAAAAGGTAGATTACAGATTTTGCAGACCATGTTGTATGTTGCAAAATATAGACGAAAATGAAAGTAGAGCTTGTAGTTTCAAACATGCTCGATAAGAAACAATATGGCACAACAACACCCAAAATGACCAAATACATGTTTGAGGCAAACCAGTCACTTCGAATCAATTTTGAAAAGTTGGTTGGGACCGTCCATATAGTTTTACAGGCAAATCTACTGTAGAGGAAAAAACAAAATATTTGAAGAGGTGACCACAACAGAGGAAGAAAGCAGTCAAAGATATAGGGTAAACCGTAATAAAGAGAATGATTAAATGCGATAGGGTCATTCTAAAACGTCTTTTGCTGAATTTCATTTTGATCGAATCTAAAAAAAAGCCATCCTCCACTGGATATACCAACCGGGAAAGCTACTACAATGAGAACAACATAACCACTATTAACAGCTAGTTTACCGAACAGCTTTCTAAGGTAACTTAAAACACGTCTAATAACTCTCCTGCAGCCATTAGCGAAAGTACCGTTTAAGACGAGAAGGAGCGGTTGTGTTTCAGCTCCAGTTTGCTCATGTTCCGTTTCTGGGTTATAATTTCCCTGCGTGTCCTCATAATCAGCTGCCGAGTTGAGCCCTGACTCCACAGCCGGTTTCCTCTGGTACACCATCTCCTTCAGCTTGCCAGTGATCGCCGGACATACAACAAAGCTTCTTTCTCCGTCAGAGCCTTTCGAGAGTGATTCGGCTGGGCCCAAAAGAAACCAATAGTAAAGTTTCTGTAAGTAATATTGCATCATCTTTAAGACTTTTCTGGGTTGCAGCATGGTCGCTATCTCGACGTTAGCTCGGACTGCAGCTAACAGAACAGCATCATCAATGATTGGATCCTGATAGCGTAAATGGCTAGCCTGAGTAACGTAACAGTCATGTTGTCGTACACGTAAAACCGGAATCATGAGTTTGTCCTGAATCTGTGTTTCATTTTCAGAAAGGTTTGGGAAAATGAGGTAACAAAATATCACCACAGAATATCCTGCGTTCTGTGCATATTTCACCAGTCCCTGTAATAGACACGCGGTTTTGTTCACAAGCCTGATGAGCGCGAATTTGCGCCTTGGTTACTTCAGCTAGCGGTTGACACGGATTGGCGAGTTTTAAGAATACAGCCAGACCACTTAAACGGAGTTCTTGGTGCCTTTTTGGTACGGATTTTCAAGGTCTTTGTTCTGTCGTCTAAGAGACGACACTGGTAGCCTGTAGAAAGTAAGGCTCCTTTATAGCGCATCGTATCAGAGTTCACTTACCTATTTTGTGGACAAGCATGATTAGGGTATAAACTGCTATCCAATTATATGTGCAGATTATACTTCGCCCAGTGCGCATGCGTAATGCACCTTTGGTTAAAGAGCGTGCGCACTTGAATGGTTTCGAAAGATGCGGCCGCTTGGTGCGTTTGTCCTTGTATTTTTAGAAGCACAAATAAAATGTTCTGGCATTTCACACATATTTTCCATAAAACAATTATAACATAACTAACGCAAAGCGCGCGCTCTGATTGGTCAATTCAGCATCTACTATTTGCCCATAGGTGTATGCTACTGACGTGTGTGCAAGTGGTTTACAAAGCAAATATTTTGACAGACATTGTTTCCAAAGTAATGGCTAACATCCCTTCCACCAAAAATGCTAAACTGTCCTCTCAGTTTTCTGAAGAAGAAGCAGAATGGCCATCCTTCGACCTATTTGGGAGCGTATTTTGCCGAGGCACCTGCAAAGAGATTTGCAAGTTTAAGCGAAAGTGATCTTGAAGACCTTGTAAGTGAACGACACTCCAAAAAGACGAAAGAAGTCACAAACTGGTCTGTGTCCACATTTAAAGGTAAACAACTGGTCATTAAAGCTTAGTTGGAACTCATTAATAGGCTGAACGATAAAGATAAAACGACTTTTTAAAGAAATTGTTCCTGTTAAGATATGTGTGAACCCAAATAAATGCTAATGCGCTGACAATGTCGACGAAATTACATTTTCAATTTGTTGTTTTCAGGTCACGATTTTAAAAAGTGCTAAGTTTGATAACAGATGAAACTTTTAAGTTCAATTACAAACCAAATTTTGATAGTCGGTTTTTTTTGTTTTATTTTCAGCATGGTGTGCAGAAAAACAAATTCAAACCCCGCTTGAAGCGATGAAAATAGGTCAGCTGGATCAAAACCTTCGCAGATTTTACGCAGAAGCGAGAACGAAAAAGGGCGAAGATTACAGTAGATCTACTTTGCTGGGATTTCGTCATTCGATAGAAAGATTTCTCAATGCCCCGCCATTTAGCAGAGGCCTAAAAATTTCAACTGACCAAAGGTTTGCAAGATCAAACCTCATGCTGGATGCGCAAATAAAAAATCTAAAACGAAGCGGTAAAGAAAATGTCTCGCACAAACCTGCTATCGAGGAAGAGGACCTCCAGAAGCTGAAATCAAGTGAAGTGTTTTCCTTGTCGTCACCGCTTTCCTTGCTGAGAAAAGTTTGGTTTCATGTCGTCTTGTTTTTCTGCAGAAGGGGCCTTGAAGGGCAAAGAAGCTTGACAACGAACAGCTTCAAGTTTGAAACCGATGCGGCTGGAAGAAATTACGCAACCATGAGTCACGATGAATTATCAAAGAATCATCCCGGTGGACTAAAGGACGTTGAAAGCACGGAAAAAGAAGCCAGAATGTATGAGACCGAAGACCAAGGAGACGGCTACAAGGCCCTCAAATTGTATCTCCAGAAGGTCAATCCAAAGTGTACTGGGTCTTTTCAGTATCCCAAGAAAAATAGCATGGCTCTAGATGCTGTTTGGTACGAAGCACGACCGCTTGCAATAAACAGCCTCGCTAAAATGATGAAGACCATCAGCGAAGAAGCACGTTTATCCAAAATCTACACAAACCATTGTGTAAGAGCTACTGCCATCACTCTCTGGTCCAACGCCGGGATTTCAAACCGCCACATAATGGCCATTTCTGGACACCGCAGTGAGCAGTCTCTGGTAAGCTACAATTCGCGGCCTTCGACCTCACAGCTCCATAACTGCAGCCAAGTCTTGTCGAGAGCCTTTTCTCCGTCTGCCAACAATCACAGTCAGCCATCAGAAACTTTTCGGCAATCCACATCGTTCCAGACCAAACAAGTGGCAACGAAATCGCTCTTCACCGAATGCACTATTAAAAATTTGCAAATTGTTTTCAACGGTTCATCCTCGATCTGAAATTCAGTCCGTCGGGTTTTAAATAACTATTGACGGTTGTCTACTTTCTTCCCTGAGTTTGTTCATAATTCTATAAACTATTTCACCGGTTGTTGGATACAGACTTTAGAAAGAGGACTTTGATCGATATTTCAGGAAACACGATTAAACTTTATCGAGTTGCTGGTGTGCAGTCGGTTGTCATGAATGAATTTTCGCGCGCTTGTTTTCTCTTGTCATGTAAGACTACACGAACATTTTTTGTGATGTACCTCAATAAAAGCAGTTCTGTTGTCCCTTGTGTCTCAGTGTTATGTTATAAAACAAATGGTAAACGCCATAGCGTGTACTATTGAGTTATGGTACACTTGGGAGGTTTGCTAAGCACGAAAGAAGCGTAAGAGTCGCACGAGGCGATAGCCGAGTGCGACTCTAGCTTCTTTCGTGCTTAGCAACCTCCCGCGTGTACCATAACTCAATAGTACACGCTATGGCGTTTACCATTTGTTAATTAAAACATTAATTGAATTCGGTTTTTGTGGTGTCGGGACCTCAACACCATCCAGGTCTTCAACCATCTGGTTCATGTACATGGTTTTTTTGGAAGATTTCTGGGCACATCTTACACCGAAGGGCAGCCTCGTGAACCTGTAACGACCAATTGGAGTGTTAAAGATAGAAGCGACGATTCTTCATCTAACTTTAACTGCCAGAAGCCGCTTTTGGTATCTAAAATGCTGAAAGTATTGGAACCTTGAAGACGGCTACCTTTAAGACTGCTAGCAACTTCATCAACGACTTTCATAGGGTAGGGCGACCTCTTCATGACAGCATATAAATTTCTAGGATCAGTGCACAATCTTACTGAACTATTGGGCTTCTGAACTACTACTAGTGAGTTCACCCCCTCTGTCGGTTCTTCTTGGCGCACAATAATTTCGAGCTTTTCCATCCTTTTCAGTTCTCTGAGGTACTGGTATCTTCATTGGTTAGTGTACCGAGGGTAGCGCCATCAGCCAGTTCATGCGATATATCCCAGGCAAGCAGGCAAGCAACGATTGCGTCTCGAACCATATTTTCATCTTTTCTATAGCAACAATCCTTAAAGTGCACCTAACCCCAAAATATTTTTCCCTAAAAATATCTTTGCACTGGTTTGAAACGCATTGCGCCATTTTGCCTCCTTTAAACCCAAATTTTGACCTTTTATAGGCTGTAAAAGTTACGAAATCTGGCCATCATAAGTTTCACGACCGAGCAAGTAAGGGGTATGGGCCTATTCCTGGTTTGACGACACAAACTTCTTTGCATACATGTTTACCAAACCTTTCTACATGCAAATAGACCCTTCTCCAAAATGGTGACCAGCAATTCAAATAAGTTAAAATTTAAAACATATACCAGCCTGGAAAGAACACCTTTAATTTAGTAACTCTGCAAAGGTTCAGCATTTCAGGTGTTACATCAGCTGAGAAAATGTAAGTTGAAAATAGCAAAATTGACAGAAGTTTGTATGACTGAGGGTATACACGATACCCCCAGTCATACAAACGTCTGTAAATTTTTCAATTTTCAACTTACATTTTCTCAGCCGATATTGCACCTGAAATGCTGAGACTTTGCCCATAGCTGTTTAAATCGAGTGGATTTAAAGATCCAGAAAAACGTTTAAGTTTTCATAATTTGCCGTTTAGAAGCAAAAAGTTGACAGAAAAGCGGCTGGACTACCTTCGTCCGTCAGTCGAGATGCATGTTTTATGACAAAAAAATACTTGAGAATGTCTAAGTTTGTGATAAAGACTTCACAATGGGTTGTTGCGAAGTCACTTACAGATACGAAATGTTGGGTGCAAAGGCAAGAAAGAGGAGACTAAAACAAGATGCTGTTCCAAAAGTATTCCAACGCAAAGTGCCTTTGAAGCCACGTTTAAACAAACCATCGAGCATTCTTCGTTTGCAGTGTTACAAGAAATCCCCTCGTGTCACCGCGAAGAAGCAAACTAAAAATACAAACAATTGAGATTAAAAAAAATGCTTCCGGCTTTATTAAACCGCCTTTTGATATCTAAACAGGAGCCATAATCAGGGACGGAGACCGTAAGCGCGCGCCATTTCTAGTATTGGGGTTGGCGCCATGATATGGGGCAATTTTTCTATTTTTAGAACAAATTGCGCCATCGCCTGCGGCACACGCGCGTACATTGCTGCGAGGATTTTCGCGGATGTCGCGCAGGGGAAATGGCGTCCGAAATTCCCGAAATCGTTTATGCTTTTGGCCCACAACTCAACGTCTTTATGGCTGTTGGAATTTTGCTTAAGTATTTTCGCCGTAAGTTGCTCCACTTTGAGTGAAGACAGCTAGTGCCGAATTTAGGTATGTCCCGCTTTATTTATATCGCTGCTTTATTTATATCGCTGACAAAGTTGAGTCCCGCTGCTCCTTTTATAAGAACTTCACATTACCTCAATCTAAATTTCACATATGAAGAAGATTAACAGCTTTTCCATAACACAGAAAAAAAACTAGTCGGATATGTTTGGACTATATCAGCGTTAAAGCCCAAGAATGTCGGTCGTTTCGCTAACGTCCAGTTCGCTAACGTACTGAGACGATTCGCTAATGTGTTCAGTCAATTCGCTAACGTGAAACAGTTTTCCGGTGTGAAATTTCGTGCGAAGTTTGAAGTTTTACTACAAAAACAATGTCTGTCAGTTGTCACTTTTAAAATCACTTGAAATCAGACTTTTCTACCGTAAATTGAATAGCAGAAAGCAAGGAAATTCGTTAAGTGTATTCTACAGAAATTCTCCTAAATACAGCAACGATCAGAAACGTAAATTTGACTGAAATTGACTCAAATTCTGCGGCGAGGGAAACACAGGATTAAACGTCATTACAGCGACAAGCTAAAAACAAGCAAGCAAACTCTCACAACTTCAAAACACTCAACTGAATTTACTTACAGTGACTCTCCTTGCCTTTTTAAAGAGAACAGATAAACTCTTCCGGTGTCGACTAATCGTCGATGGATGTGTAAAAAAGGCAAAAGATTTGTTAAGCAGTGGGGCCGGCAGCGGGAAAAAATCCGGTCCGTGGGCCGTATCGTTAAAAGCTGGACCGGTCACGTGTGTACGATTAGCCAATTAAATTGAAGGATTTAAGCATCCGGCCCGCTCAGATGCTTGAGAAAAAAATAAATCAAAAAATCAAACCCCTCGGCAAACATTTGATATTACGATATTCATATCGATATGTTGATATTATCATGTTTTTATAATATTATCATGATATATCATTCTTGTTTATCAGTGGGAATATCAATATATCATAGACTCTTTAAAAATGATATATCATGAAATTACCACTACAAACTACGAGAAATGTATGAGAAATATTTTTGATATATCAAAAATGGTAGCAATGATTGATATATATGATATTCTGCAATATCGCGCCTGACAAAGCGAAGCCGTGGACAGATAGCAGACTCTGCTGAGAAACGACCTCAAAGAGCCCACCGAACTGGAAGTTGTCAACTTTAAGAAGCCGGCAAAATCAAAATAATTCAAGAAAAGCAGTGAAACGTTGTGAATATTGGGAATGAACCTCAGGACATGTTCAATAAAACAGCCCGGCTAAAGAAGTAACTTGCTACAAGTGCTCAAAGAGAGGTCACGGTCTTCAAAAATAGTCGCCTTGGTTGAGGAAGAGGACTACGTCTTTATAGGAGCAGTTGGAACCGAGGCAGATGAAAACATCTGGTGAACAAAGCTCTCTCTAAACAACTTCCCGATTTCCTTCAAGACAGATACTGGATGTGACGATAATTCCTGAGAGTATCTTTCACGGCATCCATCCCCAACTTGATCTGATCAAATCAAGCAAGAATTTGTTTGGCCCAGCAGATATAACCCTCTCTGCCCATGGCTACTTACTTACTTGTTTACCTAACAGTATAAGAAATCGTATGAATGAGAGTGCAGTTAAGGATTTACACCACTAGTGATGTTTGAAAAATCTCACAACATTGCACCAGCCTTCAGTCGAGTGCAACTAAAATTTAAAAAAAAAATTAATCGTATCTATAACAAATTTCGGAATTTTAAATGTCTTTGGAGATTTTCTTTTCGCGAAAACGTCTGTAGTACTTTTTACACAGTAAGTTGCAAAAAATATAGGAACATTGCGTGCGAGTAATTCAAGGTGGCTGAAGACATCGAAATTTGGAGTTCCTTTTCATTTTATCAAGCTGTTCCAGGCTCTCTTAGGTTGGGATGAGCGAAAACAAATAATAAAAATAAAAAGATAAAAGCGAGCAAGAGAAGCAACTTGGAAAGACTCTCGCCTTAGTCCTCCCTCAATGATTTCCTCGCTCGCCCTATTTTTTTCGATCGCCCCATGATCCACCGAGAGCCTGGAACAAGCTACTTTCTGACACACTTACTGAGGGAATTGCCAACGAGAAGGCCGAGAGTTCGTAATGCAGATTTGACGACTACAACGCCAACAGAAAAAAAAAGAAGAAAAAAAACGAAATGGTACAGGTAACTCGAGTACGTAAAACACGGAGTTTGAGAGAAAAACTGATATAATTAATCGCCAGGATCTTCCCGCAAACCTTCATCTTTTATCACAGATTGTGCAAGGAATAAGGATATTTAAAGATGTTTCTGCTCTGTACGCATGTTTGATTTTACTCTGCATGTTAAGTAGATACCATTTTTCACTAGGTTAGTCTGCATTCTAAGCCCCGATGGCATTTCATCTCTCACTCAGTCGCTGGAAGCTATCTTGATCAAAATCGTTTGGTGTTTTGTGCTGAAAGTCGATTCGAAATATCTCAGTGTTTTATGTGTGTCTAGAAGCTGTCAACTCAAATTCGATCTAATTCCACAAAAGAGGAATTAAAGCGAATTATCGTAGATGACAATAAAAGTATAAATACTACAACTCACAGTTTTCAATAGATGATTTACTTTACTTTCTTTACCGGCCGAAATACTGTTTCTTAAACTGAGTACTGAACCAAACATACTTTCGCTTTATTTATTTTTTTCGTGTTTAGTTAATCTTACGTTTCCTTTCACGATTAAGAAAGTATTGTATTGTCTTTGTGTTTTTGTCGTTTTGTTTCGGTAAAACTTTGTATAGTGGTCGGGGAACAGGGAGAATACATGTTTTCTCAAAAGCAAACAAAAAGACCTCAATATATGCATTTTTACCTTCCTTTAATTTCCAATGGCCAAGAGCCCACCTCGCGACGTGCAAAACACTGTTCATGCGTAGTTGAACCACGTTCTCGAGAGAAAAATGCCATATCGCTTCCCTGAGCTACCAGGAAGTGATCAAAATATGAAACAAACTTGGTAATCGAATGATGAAACAAGTATTGAATTCGTTTAATATCGTAAAATATCTTGATTTGTCAGTCATGTCAGTGTCTCGTAGATGATGATATTTTGTTAAACCTCGTCCAATAATTGTTAAATATTAAACACTAAGGCTGATTATCAAATTATGAAAATATTCATTGAATAAGAAGTTTCTATCATCAATTATTGCGGTCTGCAAATATTGTCTATGATCATTATATGTGAGAGAGGCAATTACTATGGAAAGCGTTGAGTGTTCCTGGGGATTTAAAATCGTGGGGATAGGATAAATATATATGTCAGGCGTTGGTCATGGTTTTCCTGGATCGTTTTTCTACAATCCCTGGGGAGTGAATCGCTGAACTCTTTTTGTAGTACGTGATGAAGACCATTCTTTAAGTTCCTGCTGTTTGGTCGACTCCCTTTCTTTTAACCAAGTAATGTCCGGCTTTGTATAATTTCCTTAGTGAAAGTTCTAAGAATGGTCCAAGAAAACACATACAAACCAGCGAACAAAGAAACAAAACAAACAAAGAGAATAAAAAAGTCTATCGAGAATAATTTTCAGAAAATTTTAATTTCATCCTTGAAAATGATTCGAGAAATTAATTTGAGATTGGTGAAGACACACTATGCGTATGTTTTAAGGCGATAACACGCATAGTGAGTCATTTTCAGGCTGACCTATTTACCTCAGCCATTTTGCAACCACACCGAGGAAAATATATCTTCTTCCGTTTTTCAGGGTTTTTGGAGTAAAATGACAGAAAAAAGCACTTATTTCCGTGCTCTTTCAAATGAGTGTTACCAGCCTAGAATAAATCAAGGAGAGCTTTCAATTTTCTTCAGGTTATTTACTACAATTAAATAATGGTGGGTTCCTTCGCTTTATCTCTGAAAGGACTCTGAAATTAGTGTAAGGACTCATGACTTCTAAAAAAAGTTTTCGCAAGGCTTGGGATATTGAAAATCAAGGAACAGATCTTAGAGAGAGGCTGATTGTCCGATCGTCAACTAGACACCGATTGATGACAATCAGTTCAGTATTTTACGGTGATTGGAACACTGAATTATTTTTGGAATATGAAATGTTTTCTAAGGAATTTCCGTGGGTATAAAAGACACCGCTGCTATGAAATCTTACGTTTTATTTCCTTACACTTCTTCACAAGGCACTGATCCTTTTCTTTTATCATTTGATCATGGGAAATAAGCGTACGCTGAAGCTGGACATTCTGATTGGATGAAACATCCAAGCTTATATTGCTTATGATCAACCTACGCGAAGGCTTAAACGCTTGCGATTTTTTTTTGCAGCTTGCAGATGTTTGAGGGGCAAGGTATCACGGTAACAACTAATTACTCGTCAAAAGAAGGGAAGAAAAGAAGATTAAAGATCTGAAAATACAAAAATATAAAAAAGAACCCATAGCGACGATCGCACAACATTTCCTTTAAATCCTCATGATTGGAATATAAAACTGTCTAAGAAAAGATTTTTACTGGAGGTAAATTTTACTACCGGTATTTAATAATACTATTAGTATAGGTAATCATACGGTTTCGAGTTCAATTTGAAATTAATTTGCACGAGTGAGTTTTTCAAAAAGCTGAAATTGCACGAGCCGCTTCGGCGAGTGCAATTTCGCTTTTTGAAAAACTCACAAGTGCAAATTAATTCCAAATTGAACGAGAGAAACCGTATGATTACTTATTAATAATATAAACATGAAAATTTTGCGTGAAGGATGTTTTGAACTTTACAGACTCTGAACTCTCTTCTCAGTTTTGTGCGCGCGCTTAACCTCAGGTGATTTAATTATCACGCAACCAGGAAAAAATTGCGCCATAATTGCGCCATCCAGGGCGCGCGCTTGATTTGAAAAGAAAAGATTTGATTGGCTATCTGTGAACTTCTTTGTTCATTGGCCAATCAGAATGCTTGCTTTATTACCTTTTTTTGCATTCAATTACCTTTTTTCTGCACTGTGTTAAGGAAAAACTGCACTGTTCTCAGCCAATCAGAATCGAGTAATTTTTTCATGTATATTATTAATGCAGGTATCCTGTTATTTGTTTTGTTCATGGCAACCGTGAATGACATCAAAAAACTCCTCGTCATTAATTATTAATTATTTATTTATTGCTTACTTATTTATTATTTATTTAGTGTGATAGTGCGTCTTTTGTTCGTTTGGTGTGTGTATAGATGTCTGCATAATCTATGATACTAAGCAGGTCTAGTGTCTAACTAGAAAACCTTACGGTTTATTTAGATGCTTGGCATTTCCCTGTATGTAACTTATATTTTAGTATTTTAGTAACTGTCTAATTTCTTTTCTCTTTTTCTAAATATAGAAAACATTGTAATGTTATGTAAGAATGGAAATGTAAATAAACTAAACTAAGAGTTATCAGATTTGTAAAAAAAATCAAAGCGCTAGTTAGGTCGGGCAGAGCATAAACTTTTTTTGGAGGAGGAGGAGACAACAGCCAGCCAAAAAGAAAATAAAAGAAAAAAAAAAAGAACTGCGCACTTGTTAGCCCAAGGTATAATTTTCATTATTTTGTTTTATTTTTTACCTGTTGATTTTTGCATCATTTGTTATGGTTTATACTACTTAAAACGCGGGTGGTGGGTAAATTATATGGGATTTAATGACAGAAACAAGGCATATAATGTTTGTGAAAATTCCTCGCGTCCACCTTAAGGACGTTCGCGCGAACATTTTCCAGTCGATATAATTTTTTTAAATTTTTGCTGCAGGCAGATAATGAGTTACTTGTGTCAGAAATGCAAATAAAATTGGGGTCACCGTCTTCGTTTCAGAGATAAAGCGTGTGGTAAACTGTACTGATTTCGAAAATTGTCCCATGTAATTGAGCACGGTCTACAGGGGTTTATAGTTAAATATATCGAAGGTGAGTCAACGGAGGCAAACGATCATAGGAATATTTTGTAGAAGTGGGTCTTTTGCGTAAATAATTCCAAATGTTACTAAAGTTTTCACAAAATTTAACCCTTTTAGAGGCATTTGAAACCGCCGCACGGATGCACGAAGAGCTAATAAGAACGGAAGTCGATGGTGCATTTTGCCAAAAATTCAAACTTCTAGTCGATAGATTTTCTTTATTTTTTCCCTAAACGTAGAAAATCAGTAGAGAAAATGATCCATAGAAAGAAACATTGGGGTCACCGAACGTCCAAGATCGTTAAATCCAGGCAAAGCTCTAGAAATGGCCATCTGCCCTATCATTTGTTTATTTTACGACTTAGGGCACGCGCTCATAAATGACGTGGCATGTGAATTTGCGTGCGCAGGAAGGATACGCAGAAACAATTAGCGCGAACGTCCTTAATTAAAATCGAAGATTGCCTGTTTACTCATCTTGGGGGCAACCACACAAACCACTTTACCGTGTTTTGTACTATTGATTTATTGTTTTCTTTTCTAAGAGGAAGGAAATAACTTTAAATAAAATCCTTCTGTGTTACCTTAATGATATCCTTACTAAGCTGGCTGTTCAACTTATCTTATTAGTCTCTTGTTCTAAACAAATAGTACGCGTCATTGGTCATCATTACACCTTTGATCACAAACGTATTTTTATCTTGGCGAACTTCTGGCACAAAATTCTTCTTTAAAGAAGAACAATATTGCATTCATATTGCTCTGAAGTACACACTTCTTAGATAGGACGAAAACTCACGGAGCAACCGTCAGACTTGAGACGAGACTGCGTAAATTAGATCCGGAATCAAGAGCAGCTGAAGCTATCCCGCTTATAACCGGCTGCAGAAAACTAACCTCGTCTCTGGGCTCGGGATATTTTTTTTCAGTAAATTTGTTTGTAATTCAGATTTCTTGGCAGGGGGATTAGGCTTGTCAGCAGTTACGGTATGCAGGGTTAGACAACCACAAATTGAGGCGAAGAAAAATCGTTTAATTAATCTCATCTGACGGTGTAATCATTCCCAATCTATCTTCATTCACAAATGTACTTTAATTCGTAGATTAAAGGTGTCAATTTCTAAACAATTTTTTCATGCCTGGTGTGGTGTCTCTACACTTACGAGATTAATAGTTCACTTTTGCGTTCTAGCAACTAGCTATCGAAGAGTTGTACGAATATTATTTATAATATTTGAATCGGTGACAATGTTGTATGCAGAGACTTAAGAAAGTTGTAAATTTCTCGGCTATAAATAACAGATATCGAAAAACAAAAAAAGTTTAATCTTATAAAGATACTGCTTGCCAAATCTAAAATCCATAATTACACTATTTAAGAATGCTATATTTATTGCAGAGCAAGTATGGACGCACTATTAGAGAGAATGTAAAGGAACATTAGACACCATTCCATATATTGTCGACTAATTTTCATTCAAACCAAACCAGTAGTACCTTTCCAGTAAGAATGCTTTCTTCTAAATATCATATCAAAGATCTAAAATTCGTGATATGTTATTTGATTTATCATTTTATTTTCTTTCAGATATATTCTTTTCATATAGTTATGAAGCACGTTCACTTTTTGTTATTCGAATGCGAAATTCTGCAAGCGGAAATTGGAAGATGCTTTACAACTTACATTTTTTTCAAATATCAACCAGCTAATTTTATATTATTTCTATTTTTCTGTGCGTATTCAGTTAAAGGATATATACTAAATGCTCTCAGAAAAAAAAAAGTAATATCAAACGGTAAGCATAGACATAATATGTACCTATTTTTTATTATCAAATAGCACTATTGAGCGCTTAAATGTTCGGTTGTACAGTAACTTCGTATGTTTTCTATTTCGAACGAACGAGAGGTAAAGTTTTTATCTCGGCCAAACCTATAGGCCACGTTCAGGTTGCCGTTTGTCTCTGTGTCAAAGAAATTTTTTTTGGGCGAGAACAACTAAAAACGAGTTTCGCTTGCAGTTTAATATTCATGCCAATCAAACTAACTTTCATTTAAAGAGTTTTTCAAATGGACTCGTTTTGAATCAGAAACCTAGAACAGGTGACGAAAAAAGGCAATAGAGATAATCCCCAGCAAAAGCTTTCTTCCTTGGATTATACATCTCAATTTATTTCTACATCTTTCCCGGGTTCGAAAATTATTGTGTCACCTTGAAAACTAATATCTACCTCTGAAACATCTCTTTTCGTTGAATAATAAATCTTTTGAAATCACTACTGTTTGTATTCCTTGTCTAAACCCTCCACGTAAACGCAATCAAATTTAACCATCGTAGTGCAAGGCCTCTGGGTTTTCTATCTGTTATAGCATTGCGCAATAACTTCATATTGAGGGTGCGTTCCTTTGGGGTGATCTGAGTTCGGATCAGTCATCCAGGATCTGTCTGGACCTGTCTGGATCATGGTGCATCAAAGGAACCGGCGAATCCACTCTGGCCATGGATTCGCCGGGTTCCTTTGATGCACCATGATCGAGACAGATCCAGACAGATCTTGGATCACTGATCCGAACTCGGATCACCCCAAAGGAACGCACCCTGAGTAAATAGCCCTGAGCTTGCTCTTTTACAGGATATGACTTCATACGAGCGGGAACGTCACTGTATATGTCTTGATTTAGTTTCATAGCAGGGATGTTCCTCTGCATTAAAATATCAAAGAAGGCATCTCCACAGGGTAGGACGTCTTCCTTTAATTTGCTTTGAAAGGAAACGAAACGAGACGAAACGACATACTGTACATGTAAACAGATCCTTCACGAAAACATCCATGCAAAAGGAGAGTAATATCAGCGGAAGAACGGGGTACAATGTCTAAAAATATCTTAAGAGGGATAACCTTAGATAGAGGACCTATATGGGGGATTAAATCTCTTACCTTAACAATCTCTTGTACGACGTCAATTGACCCGCCATCTTAGATCTAAGATTTACTATTTTATCACAATGTAAAGAAATAACGGCAGTTAATGAAAAATACAGCAAAAAGAAAAACATTATATATATTCAGTATATGTCACAGAAGTGAATAGTACTTTTCGCGCGCGCTGATTGGCTAGCTCGAAGATGATTAGCCAAGTACTATTCACCTCCACTTCGGTGAATAATTGTTAAATACACGCAGAAATTTCTGCAATTTGATGAAGAAAACATGAAAAAATAGAGAAAAAAAAGCTGATTTATGAACAGACTGAATTAACATTTGCGGTTACCATGGAAACGGCTGGAAACATTGACCCGCAATTTCCTTATCAAAATTCCCGCTGGGGATTAATGAACAGCTACTGAATGGCTCTGTCTCTTAGAGTAAATCGGTTTTTTTAAACCTTTTACGCCCTCCTTACACTTACAAGGGGGTTGGCCATGGAGTGAAAAGCGCTAGCTGAAGGTGGGGAAGTAAAATGTTCGGTGAGACAGCTAATACCATTAACTGCAAAACTGTCAAAACGTTAACTATTTCTAATCATATCGTTTTCTTTTGACATAGGTTTCTTTCGCCGATTGAACTGGAACAAAATGAATGGAACACTACTTGTTCCCCGACTGCTCAGAAACATCTCTCCACCTGATAACGGATCAAATTTTTCAGGCAAAAGCTACGTCTTCAGACCTTTAAACCCGTCAGTAAAACTCGCACTGTTGCTGTTATTCGTTACCATCGCGATAATAGCTGTCGGAGGAAATGTCCTAGTCCTGCTATTCATGAGAAGCAAGGATAGGACAACTTCCTTCATGAAAGCATGTGACTTTCACAAGAACTTTAATTTCTATATTGAGAGTTTAGCCACCTCAGATGTTCTAGCCAGTACAATTCCACTTCCCTATTTAAGCGCCAATTTATATTTTGACTTCTTGCAAAGAGGCTGGCCTTGTAAAATAGGACGGTATGTTGTCTTCTTGTTTCCTTGTGTGACTGGTAACAACCTGTTAGTCGTAGCCTTTGGGAAGTATCTCGCAACTCGTCAAGTACCTCGCACGTTTAGTATCTCTACTGTGAAGAGAGTCGTTTTTATTGCCTGGTTAGCAGGGTTTTTATCTGCTTTATTTCCTGCCGCCACCATGGACGGGATTAGGTATGATTTAAACAGTACACACTACACAGTGATTTGCAAGTATGACAATACTTATCTTCCCTTTAGAATTGTCTTTGTAACTCTTACGATTTTGCAATACTTTATGCCATGTTGCGTTTTAATTAGTATAAATATTTCGCTCATGATGACTTTATGGAGAAGAGCAAAGAGAACCTTGGATGTACAGAAAGATAATGGTGTCAAGTCCATGGCAAGGGCTGCTAGAACCCGTGCTTTATATATTGTTATTGCTCTAACATTTGCACTTGTCACCCCTTACTTAAGTTACTTTATTTATGTTATCTACAACATGATATCTCAGCCAGACATTAGTTTTGATACCGACCAGGTCATCCGTACGGCTAATACCATAATAGTTTATTCAAATAGCGCTATCAACCCAATAATATATTTTGCGCAAATGAAAGAGTTTCGAGCCTTCTTGAAGGTAAAGTTCATTTCAAGATTCTTCACTTTTAAAAAAGCAAACGATCTTTGTTGAGAGAGACGGAATGGGCACTTAGAGGTTACCGCAGGTCCTCTTAACAGCAAGTACTTTGAACTAATAAAGAAATCGCAAGGGAAACAATAATGGTGTTATAGGGTTCCATATCTATAAAAGGGTTCCATATCTACTCTATACATCATAGAGAGAGTAATTTCACCTGCTACATAAAGCTCATTGAGTATATATTGCTTTATCATTGAGTAATCAAGAAAAAAAGACTTGATGGAAGGTGAGAATACAGCATCAAGTTATATGTAGTTTATGTTGATCTTTATCAATTTTTATATGTTCTCAAATAAAAGTTGTTCTTATTATAAATCTGAGATTCTTCTTCGAACGACTGAAGTGAACAGAAATCTTTATGGGCTTCTACCCATGATCCTTTGCGTAACAGGATGAAATAAAATGTCTGCCAATTTTTTTAATGAATTAAATCATTTTTCATATTAAGATCTGAACTCTACGTCTCTTTTGTCTCTGTATTTCTTCTTTATTTGTTTCTTGTTCCATTCAGACTTATATAGTATATGTTGGTGTAAATTTATATCATAACTATCTCTATGTAAATTATTGGTGTGAATATAGATAAATGCATTAATGTTTTTGAACAGTAAGTTTCTTAAATAAAGTATGTATATGTTTATTACTGTCTAACCCTGCTTTGGTTATTTGTGACTTAAGTAGTTTTGGTAGATCGTGGGGGTGCATGGGTAGAGAGATGACAATGTCGATATTGTTTGGTCGTTGAGGAAAAAAAAAAAAAACCCAAGTTGTTATCCCTTGGGACGGTTAGCCATTTCGCCATGTTTAAATCTTATTAGGCTGCAGAGTATTTCTTGGCCATGCAGTATAGCTTCCAGGTGCTTAAATTCACGTTCGAAATTTTCCGTTTTAAAGGTAGGGTAAATGTCACATACAAATTGTCTACATCGCTTTCCCAGACAATTTCCTGCTGAAAAGCAAATCCACCTCTGCCTCCTCTTGAGTTATCTGTCCAGCTCCCCTCACACTCGTTGGCGAGAAGACTTAAGATTGAAAGTCTTCATTTGTTGAATAAAAGATGGCCTCTATACGCCTGGAACGTGATCCTGAATCGATATCTGCAGACAATTGCACTTGGGAATCCCCAGACATTTTTGAGTAAAATTTCGATGAGAAGAACTTAGATATCGAAGAACATAGGTCACGTGTATTTCACTCACGTGAGACTGAGAAAGATATACCGCTCTAAAATAGGGGGGCTCATCTCAAATGGATTTGAATTAATGGCGGCTAATAATCTGGGGCTTTAGAACTGGATATTTGATAGAGTCTAAATCTTTTTTCATTATATTTATTTTCCTTTTTGCGGCAACGCACATTTTAGACCGCAGTAAGTTATTGTGTACCAAAAATACCGAATAAAGCAAATAAAAAGCTCGTCGCAGTGGCACCTTGGAGTACAACTATTATTAATATATAGATTTAGGTCAACATAAAAGCGGAGCTCCTGTAGTCCGATTAGGCTAACCCAGGATAAGGTTGAATTTTGATTTGAGTTCTGTAACTTTGCAGTGAGGTTTTTACACCTTCTATTTTGAGTTCATAATAAAAAAACCCTGATACACAAAAAGCTGTAAACAAAAAACATTTCTAGACAAGAAACAGTTTTAATTTGGTTTACTTTTAAACCTGGATTAGAGTTAACAGGCTTCCGAACAACCCGGTTCTGTTTTCAACAAGTTAACCTGACATGACCCAGCGGTCAACTTTAATAAAACACGTGACTTCGATGAGCTATAAACTTGAGCCCACGCTATAATCACGTGATACAGGTCAGCGGATAACTTGATTTGACAGGTGTCAATTCGTCATAACATGATGTCATATATCAAAAAAGTACATGGTAAATCAAGGCTGCATGTCTCTATCAACCTATTACTTGGAGTATGGCCGCCGTCGTCGTTGTCGTCGCCGTCGTGCTTACACGTACCGCTAGCCATGATTACCATGGGAAAATCAACTCATTGGTTTTCTTTTCTTTCGTTTATGAGTATGGGGATCCGCTTGTCAGCCCTTCGGGCCGCCGGAGCTCCGCTTTTACAACCGATGTAAAAATGTAATAAAAACTGACAACTACTTCCCTGTTTATTTCAAGCACAAATACTTATTTTATTAGAAATATGCAACATCTCATATGTCATCACAACTGCAAAAGAAAAACTCATTTCGAGACACTAATCGCTCTGTGGATATAATCAAGCAACTTTATCTTAAATGCTAAGAACGGTTGTAAGTTTTTGT
>JAEMPF020004203.1:0-12379 GCA_022496165.2 Catalaphyllia jardinei | reverse complement strand
CAAAAAGGCTGTCGTGCTTTCCATAAGTTTAGCAACAGTAGGAATCATTACGAACCAAGCCATTGAAGTGCACAAGTTTCCAGTTGCAAAAAGTTGTAAATTGGCTACCAGTAATTAGACATCTACGAGTTTGCGTGTCGGTTACGTGAAAAATAGACACGGAGAACAAATTACGATCCAGAATTTTGTTATGAGTAATCAGTCATATCAATGGTTGAATAACGACGATGAAAAGGCAATAACTCACCGTCAATAATAACACTGTTGAGAGAGAGTGATCCGATTGACTTTGAGTCCGCCATCTTCAGTATGTCTTTTTGTATTTTGTCAGAGACATCTCCATCGATTGTTGCGCCGGTCACCCTAAGCTTCATAGTTGCAGGTTTTGTTCTGCATAACATTTAAAAAATCGAGAACTATTAGCAATAAATAAACAAAAAATACTTCTTAAAAAAGTAACCAAAATTGCCATTCTATTTTATTTATAATTCAGTCAGCCAACGTCAAGAACTCGAAATTTATTTTATAATTCCTTTCCGCAGAATTCATATCCACGCCAAATGATCAGAGCTTTAAGGTCAGAACACAGTAGGACAGGTTGCAGAGAGATGAAACGGGGACATTTCTCGTGGACATGAAGTGGTGACATGATGCAGCAACCGGCATCGTGAGACATGCCCGTTTTCGCGAAAACGTTTTGTTGTAGCTTAGACAAATTTGAAATAACTTAAATGCTTTGAATACGTAGATCATAAAACAGGGACAAAATAGCATCAGTTCTTAAGAACGGCTGACTCTTAGGTCGAGAAACACCGGTCAACGACCCATTTGGCAAATCGCTCATAATTTGCCCAAAAGATACCCTTAGATGACCTTATTCTAAAAATCATATTTAAAGATTCCAGCGATTTTTTTTATTTTTTAGAAATTCGCGAAAATTTGACAGCGCGGTCGAAGTGCGGTTTTTCGTGTAATAAAATGACCGAAATAAGGTGCGAGGACGAAGTGCTGCTGTAGTCTTAAAATAAACTCAATTTTCTCCAGACTTTACACAAATGTGGAACAACCACTGTAATTCATTCTCCGTGTTGAACTTATCTCAGAGATGTTGATACAGTGGTTTTCCAAACCATTTAAAAACACCTACGGAGCGTGTTCAAAATGGCGGCAAAATATAGCCTTACAGCCTTACAGTAACATTATTGAACATATACCATGCCAAGTTTCATGCTCGAACTCGCAGTATTTCCCTTTGAGAAAAACGAAAATCTGTGCCAATGTGTTGTGCGCAAATAACTCAATATACTTTTAACAAATCAGTTTCAATAGCGAAAATAAAAAGCTATCATTAATTAAAATCCCGTCAATTCATTGCCAACATCGAAACATAATGCCCACTATATAAAAACTGTTTTAAGACGTTTTCGAAACACTGAGCTAGCTTTACTTTGGTTAATTTCCTGTCCGCCATCACGTCTAGTTTCTCATCGCGTGGTATTCCTTTAATTCCATACGCTTTGAATGGTTGTTGTCAATAAAACTTAAACGCAAGAGATTTAATGGAACCTTAATGATTCATCAAATGCTTTGACTTCGTTAAGACACAATAATAGGTCAACTTAGAAATTCCGCATATATAAGTTATGTACCGGTCAATTCCAAAACCGCCCATGCCTACCCGGGCAAACCCCGGGGCATTTGACTTTTTTGAAAAATTTTGGTCAAATTCCCCACTATGTTGCCAGTTAAGACGGTCAAATGCCCCACCCCTTAGAGCCTCAAGAGGGTGAAATCCCCCACCCTCCAGGCATGTTAAAGCAACTGCGGAAACAAGTTCTGCAAAATTTTCAGCCAATACGAATTTCTTGTTCAGCTTGTCTTCGCTCCACACTTTAAACAAAGGCATATTCCACGATATAACTATATAAAACGACAACAACAGAAAAATCCGCGTGGAATCGACAAGAGCAATGACCCGTGAACGCGGCCCACGTGCTGAATGAAAGAATTGCGAAATCCTTTTGCTTCCGACCGCTGACAGATGTTTTGACACGAAAGTCAAATGCCCCACCGGGCAGGCCTCATTTTGGGTCAAATTCTGCACTGTAAAGAAAATATTAATATGACGAATTTAATCCGAAAATGTTAAGGAAACATACCTAAACGCCATCCGTTCCCCTGAATACCGCTCAACATTGCCTTAAAGAGCCCAAGCTTTCTGCTATGAGAATCAGGGGTTACATTTTTTATAATAACGGGAATCGTGCTGGTCCGTGCTGCGTGGCTGATATTCGAGACTTAGTAAAAGTGTCACACAACTGTACGACCACCCCAGTCACGCTTTCACTTCTCTTGTGCAAATGTTCATTCTGCAATTTATGTCAACAGATTAAAGGGTTAAAGTAGTATTAATAAATTGAAATGCGCTTTTTACAGTTGCCTTTTCCTTGAGCAATTATGTCTTGTTCTTAAATAGCTCTTAGTTGTAGCTACAGTCGGAGGCCTGGCCTGGGTTCGAAAGTTGGAGAACGCTATCCACAGGATAAGTCACTATCCAGTGAATAGCGGAGTTTGTTTTGTTAGCATTTATCCACTGGCTGGATAGCGATATATCCGGTGGATGGCGTTATCCAGCGTTTGAAAAACCGGGGCCTGGTTGTAACGCCGCGGTTAACCGTATTTGATTCGACACATACTGGAAAGACACACACCTGGAAGGGTGTGGCCGAAAATCACGAGTCAAGTTAGTCAACTAGCAAAGATTTACAGAAGAGCGATGGTTCTTCACGCTTTATCCTAACAGACCTCTGTGTTATTCTAATGAACTGCAGTTACAATGATATTATATAGCTTTATGAACGTGTTAGTAGTCAAGGGTTTCTTTTGCAGTTCAGTCAGGCATCGCTTTTTCTTTATTTCTCTGTTCTCTGAAGGAGACTTAAGGTTATTTTCTAAAAACGTAGGAACACTGTGATCTCAACATCAGTGCCATTTTCAACAGGTGTGACCGAGGAAGCCTCTGCTCACGAATGCAGCAAGGCAGCTGCATTCGTGTATTTTATAGGCTTTCTACTTTGATGAGGTTCTGAATTAAAATGTACTCAGTCGGTAGAGAGACATTCCCTTATGGACCAAAATGTGCTAGAAACCCTGCTCGGAGCAAGCATTGGCGCGTCACTTAAAACCAAAATAGGGTCACCAAAAAGCTTTGTCAGTGATAAACAGCAATCTTTTCTTATGGAAAAATTCCGCAAGGTCAAAAGACAGGCCGAAACCTTAACGCCAAAATGATTGCGCGGGAAATGCACAGAGCCCGGGATCCTGATGATATGCGTCTCTGAATTCTTTACAGTCGCCTCGCAGGTTGCTAGTTTTTCTCTCGCTTAAGTGCCGCAGTGCACCCGCAGTTAGCCAAGGTGATCCTGAGGAGATGCATGTTCAGGCATCTGAAGAAGGCAGCAATTTTAGTCAGACAAAGGAAGCTGTAGAAATAATTCATCTCCAGCATCCTTTTGTATACGACCAGCTCGACCTCTGTGCCTTGGCGATGAAAGGTACGCTAAAGAACCTGAAACTGCATATGCTACAGTGAGGGTGCGATTACCTGAGACTAGATATACCTCTCCTACCGGAGCACTGAAAGGCTCCGGCCATACTCGGCGCTTCTGAAGAACATTACTAACAACTGCACTTGACGTAAGTATCTTAGGAACTGTCAGTGTTTGGCTTCCTCGGTGTTTAGCAAACATCTCTTAAGGAGGGTGAAGGGTCATGAAGAAACGTCATATTTCTGTAGAGAATTTTTGCATGAAACTTGGCAAGGTAAATGTTTAATGCTAATAGCTTAAGGCTGTAAAGTAAAATGATCGAAAAGTGAGGTACCAGATGCACTTTTATTCTGTTAAAAATGGCCTATATTTTGCCGCCATTTTGAACACGCGTCAAAGGTGCTTTTAAAATGATCCGGGAAATCACCATATTAACGTATCTGAGGTTAGTTTAAAACTAAAAATTAATGAGGATGGTTGTTCCACATTTGTGTGAAGTGTGAAGTCAATTGAACTCATTTTAAGACTTTAGCAGCGCTTCGTCCTCTCGCCTCATTTCGGCCATTTTATCAAACGAAAAACCGCACTTTGACCGCCCTTTCAAATTTTCGCGGATTTCTAAGATATAAAAATTCGCTGGAATTTTTAAATATGATTTTTAGAATTAAGTCACCTAAGGGTACCTTTGGGCAAAATATGAGCGATTTGCCAAATGGATCGTTGACCGGTGTTTCTCGATCCTAAGGGTCAGCCATTCTTAATGTCGCATCGTGTGCGGTTCTCTTGCAAACTGTTTGCAAAAACATAGAAATATAAAAAAAGAAACAATTCGCTTGCTCTGCACCAGCTTGCGTACCACCCCTTCAACATCTGTCCAATGTAACTGAAGGGCGTGATCCCGCTTCAGGTCCACGCAATATGTCCCTTACTTATTGCCGGCCTCTGTAACTTCTGGCGCGTGTTGCCTACCCATCAAGAGGGGGTGTTCTCGTTGCCGTTGTTTTTGTGGCTTGCATAACCTTCTTAATATCTTTCGAGGTCGCATGTTAATTGTGCTATTTCTGTTGACTGGCGGATATTTCTATCTATTGGGTGATTTAAAAATGTTACTTTTTTGAATAAAATAAAGAAAGTTTACTCACCTTGCCTGGTTTTTGTTGTCCATTTTGCCTATTTCGTCGTTTTTGGGGGGTTTTCAAGTGTTTGTCGCAGCTTTCTATAGACGAAGTCAAGGCTGGACACTGCTGTTTCGAGAGACCTGGACCGCGAGGCCGTTTTCTCGCCGAAATTCTTATCCGCTGCTCGATTTTTCCCTCCAACGCAACGAAGGCTAGTCCATTGGTCGCCTTTTCCGGTCGGCTTGGAAAAATCTTCAAACTTTCCGCTCCAATTCAAACGATTTTTGCTTCACTGCTGGAGCTTCCAACTTTCCGAGGCACCTTGTGACCATCCAACATACTACGGCACAGCTTGAAACAATATTAGCGACCGCTCCTGCGTGACAAATGCGACAACTCTCCAAAACGACAAAATAGGCCCAATGGACAACAGAAAGTAAGCAAGGCGAGTCCATTTACTTAATTTCATTCCAAAAAAGTAACATTTTATTTCATTGCGCGATTTTATCCGTCGTTATTTTAAATTCCATATAATGCCTTGTAGAGCGCTCAAACTCTCAACTGCCAAATGTGTCACACAACATCGCGCACTAAAGTCAGTCACGTCTCACTCGATAAGCGTACATAAATCATTAATATTTGATCGATTCCTCGAATCGTGAGTTTGGGAAGCTTGTGTTGTAACAACTGTACAAAAACAACACCAATTGCAACAACAACAAACTGTAGCTGTTGTTGTTGTTTTAGTTTTCTTAAAGCAATTCGGGTAAACTGCTGCACGATTGGACAAGCAAGATGTTACCTCAAGTTCACAATAATCACTGTAATGCGTACATCTTGGAGGTCCTTAAAGGAGTTGTCTATCTGAAGTAAAATAATGTACAACGGGAGTATAATTAAACAAAAGTCATAGTTGTTGCGCTGCGAGGGATAGACATCAGTAAAGTATATCTAACATAGTTTTCGACGATGACTTGTGTGAACGAGAAACGTTTGAGAAAGACGTATGAACAAAAGGACTTTTGCATGGGATGATGGACTTCTGGCTGTCTATCGTTTGAACCATTAAGCATGTCATTCAGCTAGTAGCTTTTTGAAACGGATGGAGGCCTAAGTTAGGTTTACATCAGTCGAAGCATCTTCCACAGCTGGTATAGAAATTGTCGATAGCGTCCACACATGCAGAACCAGGCACAATCTCTAGCAAAAGCAATCAATAAATTTAAACTCTCCTGCTATTCTCAAATAATTCTTATCTTCAAAGTCTTTTTGTTGATTGCACGGCTGCATGTAACAGACTGCTAAATTTGCACTTTTCGGGGTGCTTAGCAATTATGTGTACAGAACACTTAAAATATCTTGAACGAAATAATCTCACCATCTCTCTGTATCAGCAAGCTGCTACAGTCCTGCATGCGTTAAACACCCAATGTAATGTGCTCGCCTTAAAAATTTTTGCAAAGATATTATCTCCAGGTCGATTAATTTCCTCTTCTTACCTCAAATTTTAAATGCGGCTTAAGGAAATCATTCAGAGATCCATTCTGGAAATGTTCTTGAAGAGCTTTGGTCGAGGCAAACGCAAACTCTATTTCAAATTCTACAGTCCCGTAAGCTGCGAAGAAAGAACACAACAACAAACGTAACGAGAGACGTTGTTAGGGAAGTGCCTATGTTTGAATTTCTTTGAAAATAAACTACTGCAGGAAGTTACGTTTGAATCGGCTAATGAGAAACGAGACTATAATGATGATGATTTGGAAACATAACAGCCCCAGAAAGCGTTGAATTTTATTTTGTTATTTATTATTATCATCATTTTGGGAGGCGCGGTGGCCTCATGGTTAATGCGCTCGTCTCCGGATCGAGCGGTCTGGGTTCGAGCCCTGGCTGGGAACATTGTGTTGTGTTCTTGGACAAGACACTTTACTCTCACAGTGCCTCTCTCCAACCAGGTGTATAAATGGATGCCGGTGACCTTATTACTGTGGGTAAGCCTGCGATAGACTAACATCCCATCCAGGGTGGAGTAGCAATAGTCCTAGGGTCGCTTCATGCAACAAAAACCAGGATAAGTCGATCGGCCTGATAGGCCACTAAGACTTACCATCATCATTATTCTAATCTCCTTACCCTTGACCAATGGCGGTACGTTGCGGTGGGGCAAAAGGTCTGAATATATAGGGGGTTAATTACGCATGTCAAGAGAGGATGAGGAGTAAGATAGTTAACCCCCATAAAGCCCTTGTTCCCAACGTAATCTATCTTTAGTTGTTTTCAGATCACTCTTAGTTAGAGAACTGGGTCTACAATGAGCGACAAAAGTAGTTGAGACACTTTAAAAATAAGACGATTTTCGATACTTAAGAATTTGTTGTATTTCATTTGCATGTAGGCCCTGGCCCCCCAATTCAATGTTGTGTAGGCGCTGTGGTCTGTGCAGTCAAAGAAATAGAAAAATCAACATTGTTTTGGGGGAAAGGGGGGGAAATGTTTCCAAGACGCAGAAAATCGAATTTTACTGCCAAGTGTCTCAACACTTTTGTCGCTCATTGTAGAAATACACACATGGACAGTCTAAACACACGCATATTCATCCTCCACAAAAACATTATAATATTGAGAAAGATACCCATAGGAATATTCGACTGAGTTTCACCTAGTTCAAAAAGATCCCCCGTGTCGGGAAAAATACTTCAAAGATAACCAACACAGTAGACTCCATTTGACTTTAAAAATATGCTCAAATATTTGTCCTTGGACATTATCTATTCCTCGAAGCTCGCATTTGCCATTGAACTTCTAGATCTGTTCCCTTCTCGGAAGAGATTATGTCCGCGGATAAATATCTGAGCTTAAAGTCCATCAAATATTTTTGCTTATGCGCGATTGGTCTAAACGTGTCACAGAACCGAATATCCCCGACTAAAACTGGGGAATATCTGAGTGACATTCCCCAATTCTCACTTGAAAACCGCGCGTGTTACGAAAAATGTTTCAAGGATAAACAACACAATAGCCTCCATTTAGTACGAAGATATGTCCACATATTTGTTCTTGGACATAATCTACCCCTCGAAGCTCACAGTGTCCGTCGAGCTACGCTCTCGGGAAAGCTGTTCGCTTCTCGGAATAGACAGTCTCCACGGATAAATATGCGCGCGTATTTACACGCCAAATGGAGGCTATTGTTTATATATTTTCGCGCCAAAAGGTTTGGCTATGTTAATTGAACTCTCTAACTCGCCATCTTGTCTTGCACATGTACAACGCAAAGTGAACACCAGCCATACCTTCGACCACTGCCAAGTCGATCTCACCCTTAGCAATTCCCAGCCGATTAATCACTGTACATTGATAATGTCCTTGACTATCTGGATAATCAACTTCAGAAATAGACAGGGTTCCGTTCTCAGAGACCTTAAGAACTTGCTGGGTTATTTCAGCACCAACACTGGTTGTTAGAGTTGTGGATGTCCCTTGTGTGATATTTGTTGGTTTCTTAGAGTGAGTGACGGTCCAGTAAACAGATGGCGCAGGAAATCCTGAGTGGCTACACGGCAGAAAGGCAGGGTTGGTGGACAATACGTAAATCTTCTGTGACTCAACCTCAATGGATGGTGAAACTGAGGAGGAAATAACACAGAAGTTAAAAAAGGGAAAACACTCCGACCGAAACTAACGGCCACCTCTTTAATTCAGCCACATTTGTTCGTTCCTCGTTCTCGTTGCTCTTTGTTTAAAGTGCTACAAACCCCTAATTTATTTTTCCTTTCTATACATCTCCTTATTTCACTGATCACCAATGCGAAACAAAAATATCGTTGAAGCTATTTTCCTTAATCTCCTATGAATTTTTAAAGTCCGTAAAATTAGCTCTTTCGCGGTCCATGACCGAGCAATGGCAAATAATGGGGCGAGTTGGCCTTTGACGAAATCGAATGACAGCGATGTTTTGCTTAAGAATGCATGCGAACATGAAATAGTGTGATTCAAAATCTTTGCAGAATGCAAGGAAGATGTGTTTTTGGAGGTGTTCACAGTAAAGCATGCTTAAGGAGAGGGCAATCGTCTTCATCCATTGCTTATATCCCACTCGTCCAGAAGCGAGAAAAAGCCGAAAGCCTTGTGGAGACTGGCGCGAAGTCGGCCATCAGGCAGTTCTTCGATCTCGGGTTTGTCCCAACTGTAAAAACCTAGGATTTTCATAACCTGTACATTCTTCCCAGCTTCTAATGCGAGGCTCGATATTTTCAAGGAAGATAAGACACGGATGGTTGAAAAAAGCTGGGAGTCACCCGACTATTGAATTCAAATGAGCCCTGGCTGTCCTAGTAGATCAAATTAATGGCAACTACTGTAGGTGAGACAATTATACGGCTAATTATACGCGTCGAATTTTGTCCTAGAAATATAGAGCTTTCTAAACGAATAATCAACGACATGTTCATCGTACAACGAGGCGATTACGATTAGTGAGGCTTCGAAATGCAGAACTAGTTATGCATTTGCGGATTTCACATACAACCACACGCACGAGGCCAACAATCGCCGGTTAAGTTGCTCATTTGCATACACAATTGTTTTGTTCTTTGAGCAACGAAACATATCTCAGTTACAAAGTTAAAACGAATCAAGCATTGATAGGTTTACGAGGAAAGTAAAGCAAACCATTCAGATTCGACTTTACCAACAGAGATTCTAGCGTTGAAAGTAATCTAAAGAGAATAAACACGGGAGGGAAAGGAACTTTTTTTGCAGGAAACGCAACAGTCAAGTTATTAGCGTACGAAAATAAAAGACTTTTAAAACAAAAGAAGGAGTGAAGGAGAAATGTATTTATTTAACTCATACCACACTGAACCTCTTTTTATAGATCATGTCGAAGGATTTTTAATTACTAGTACAAAAAATGCAAATTTATGTAACTCGCAATCAATGTTTATGTTCGTACACAATAATTGACTTTGTATCGCGACATTCACTGTTTACAAACAAGTCTTTTGAAGTTTAAATTTTGCCAAATCCCAGAAGGAAAGAATCCTTGGTTTCGACAGCCAATAAACCTCTGCGTCTCGTTGACTATCTGCTTGTAGAAATACTCGGGCTCGTAGTCTAATTGTTAATGAGTATATACCACACAAGTGAATAGTACTTTTCGCGCGCGCTGATTGGCTAGCTCGGTAGTGATTAGCCAAGCGCTATTCACCTCCACTTCGGTGAATAATTGTTAAATGCGTGGTAGCCGTGCTAATCGTAGCTAGACTCTGAATTGTATTGCTAGAAGATAAAGTTCTTTCATTTAAAAGTCATATCTATTTTTGATAAAATACCAACGCAAAAATACCCCAAATATGATTTCACAACGCTCGTACCCAAGTCAAACGTCTCTTGCGCGTTTTGAGGGTAATTACTTGGTGTAGGCACTACTTACCATATTTGGTAACTACCCGGACCATTACGTGAATGTCAATTTTGCTTTCCGTTAGTTTCACTGCAGTCTGCTTGCGGTTAGCTTTCATTTTTTTATGTTAGGGTAATTCTATATAAATTTATAGTACTGGGGCGGGTTGTTCGAATTAACAAATAGATTCTATGTTGCCGTGCGTCTGTTCAGTAATAGATCACAGATGACGTCAAAAGGTGATAAGAACAAAAAAGTGGCACGAGGCGATAGTGTCTCCTGTGATTTATTACTGAACAGACGAGCGGCAACATGGAATCTAACTGTATTATATAATAACAAAACAAATTACTACACATAAAGCTTTTGTTTTTTTCAAAATACTTCAACATAACGCCGCGAAGCCAGGCCTTTGCTCCGCCTTTGCCCACTGTGGCGAAGACGAAAAAACGCCATTTGACGTAATCTGTTATCTGTACAAAATGAAGCAATTTCATTGGCTACAATGCGTAGCAAAGAATTCTGATTGGTCGAGAAAAATCACGCCACGGTCAAACCTGACTCGAGCGTCGCTCCTCGTGGAATGAAAACTTGAAGAAAATGCTCGAAAAATCAAGTCACTTTTTGTCATCGAAGCAGCCCTGTGAGCCCAAAAGCTTGGACGTTGCCTTGAAAATTGCAGGAGTTGAAAAAATAGCCTCGGAAAACTTGTGGTTGCGGTCAACCTAGAGGCCATTTTCTTTCGAGGTTTGAATGAAAGGAGCGTAAATGACGGTGGAGATTTTTGTCTTATGTGGTTGGTGATTCTCAACTGAATCAGTTTGATATAGTGTCGGACACACATTTGAGCTACGATACTGTTGGCCGTGAGCTGTGTTAGCTACACTTAGCTCGCTGCTGTGCCGTGAAACGGACAGGAACATTGGCATCGGAAAGCAAGGTTATGTGTTTATTTTATCTGATTTTAAGAAGTGATGTTTTGATGTTTCATTCCTGACATCAATTAGTGTGTTAACAGTTATTTTGACTCTGGGAAAGGTTGAATTTTTTAAATAAATTAATCACAAAAACATTTCGTTTATTGGGTTTGTTAAATTCGAGATAAAGCAGTGGTTCTTGGCTTACCAAGTCCAATTTTGTGCCTGGTTTAGTCTCGCTCGAATGCCGACTGAGACTGCTGGAAAATTTTTGTCTGGATTATTTTCTAAAAGAAACGGCTTTATCTTTCTTCTTCCTGCTTCTCGAACCTGTTCAATGCCTCGGCAAGGCACTTTTGTACCTTATCTTTTGCCCAGTCACGTAAAATATTGTCTTAATTGTCAAAATTTTCCGCCATTTTAAAACAGCTTAGGAAAAAGCTTTGTAATGTTGACGTCAATCGTGTATCTGTCCTCTAATAAATCATAGGCGAGAACCAATCAAAATGCGAGAATAACTTGGGTTATTATATAAAGCCGGTTAACGTTAACCCACGATTAAAAGTTAACTGCAGCATCTAACTGCAGCATTTTCTTGTTTAAAAGTGTTTTTCGCCTCTAACGTTTGGTGTAGTTTGAGATTACTACAGCTCAAAATTGAAGGGCAAACAATATAAACAGAACATCTCATCAAAAACGTAGAAAAACTGAAATCAAAATTCTCGCCAACTCTGGATTAGCTTTATCGGACTTTGAACAACCCGGGCCTGTACATTCGAGAATAAGTACCCGGACGATTGCGTGAGTGCTTACACCAAGTAGTTACCGCTCACATGTCCTTCGATGACGTTACAAGACGCCCGACCCAGATCCCAACATGGGAACAAAAATTACCACTTTAAACGCCTGTAGAATCGCGGGGATTCTATCAATCGAGATATTTTTTTTTTCACTGAAATAATAGGGAAAACTAGTAGAGTTCATTAATTAAAGGAAAGAAAATGGGGGGTCAGTTGCACTTAAACATTCCAAGAATGTCCACCTTTTCAAAATTGAGAGGTTCACCGTAACACGCACAAACGTACAAAAATACACTAGTAATAGTTATCACTAAAGCTGCCCCCGCTTTCTTTTATTTCTGCTGATTGAAAACAATAATATTGAACGTTATTGTATGAACTAAAATTTTCTTTATTTTTTTTGTAAACTATTTCTATTTATATAATAACCCCAGTCATTCTCTTTACCAGATGTGATATTAGCGTTGTTAGTTGTTAGGTTTTATTAGTTATTAGGTGGAATACCTGTAAACTAGCTCTCAAGCTAAGTGTATTTCCACGTTAAATAAAGTATGTATGTAAAGTATGTATGTATGTATTTTGATTGGTTCTC
>JAEMPF020016481.1:0-12614 GCA_022496165.2 Catalaphyllia jardinei | reverse complement strand
AGCGTATGCGTGATTTGGGGGGTCTTTTTGTTTTTATTGTAGTCTGGTTTTCTATATTTTTGGGACGTTTTTAATAAAACAATTATTCCACTCGCGCTTGTTGAATATGAGATGATTGTAGCCAACTCGGCGCTACGCGCCTCATTGGCTATCATCTCATATGGAACGCGCGCTCATGGAATAATTATTAAATATAAGTTGTCTGACCTGTGTGAAGCTTAGAATAGGACTGGAGAATTTCAAAGGTGTATTGCCTGTGCGTGGTTAATATAGAGATGACCAAAAATTGCCTTTCTTTCGCTTTAGTTGAGATCGACAAATTTATTCGTTGACTCGACGCCAGTGGAAAAGTTTGTGTCCCAGTTGGTCACGTGACCAGCCGCTCTCCTGGTGCCGGACAAGAGAGGCAGACGAGATAGAGAGTCTGGGAACTAGGTTGAAACGACGTCCCTCAGTGACGTTGCGAGTTCTGCGAGGATCACCGTGGTTTCCGAAAAGCGAGGATAGTAGTATAGTAGTTGGGGGTACGAGCACATTTTCAATATTTGTTTTTACCAACTGCTTCACTTTTTATTTTTTCTCAAAAATCAAAATGATTTTTTCAATATTTGTTTTTACCAACTGCTTCACTTTTTGTATATTATTTTTTATACTATATTTTTTCAATATTTGTTTCTGCCGACTGCTTCACTTTTTGTATATTATTTTTTATAGTATATTTCTAAACTATTTTTCCAACAATTGATCAACTGCTGGAAAAACTAAATAATAAAAACCAAATACTAAATAATAAAAACCAAATACTAAACCAAACCTTAAATCAAATATAGGAATAAAATATTGAAATCAAATGTGGAGACAGACCTAAACCCGGGACATCAGTCTGGACACCAAAACCTTGAAAATTATTGGGAAAAATATAAATTATTTTTTATTTATAATATATAATGAATCTGTTTAAAACAAAAAAATGTGATATTTGTAAAGAGAAATGCAAAACATATTATATAAAATGTCAGTGTGGTGGTGAGTTTTGTTTGATGTATAAATGTATATTGAAACATATTCAGGATTGTGGAACTTATGAGATGACCGTGAAAAGTAAAGAATTTTTTCCAATAAAACAAAAGTTGAGATTTGAAGTAAATTGGGATAGTATTAAATCTAATCTCATATAATAATATAAGATGACTTGCAACACTGTTATTCACGATGAATTTATTAATAATAATGAAATGATGTGTCCATTTTGTTGTAAACAATTAACAATATTTAGTAAAGAAGTTGAAAAATGTTGTGATAAAAAGGATTTAGAAATTATAAATGGTATGAATACCTGTTTGAATTGTGGTTTAGTTAATGGTTATGTTTTTTTTAATGAGGACATTAACTTTTATAACAAAATGTATTTGATACGACAAAAATCAGTATATCATCGAGAATATCATATTAAGAATGTGTTAGATGATATCTATATTAAGAATAATATCCAATTGACTCCTAAACAAAGGGATCAAATTCAGGAAGTATTTATTGAAATTGACAACGTTTTAAATAAAGTTAATGATAAGCGTAAACGAATGATTAGTATTAAATTTATTATAAAGCAATTATTTAAAATGCTCGGGCTTCCTTACAAAGATATCCAAGTAACAAAGTCGAAGAGGACAATCAGATATTATAAACAATTTTGGGAAAAGGTTCAATCATTAATTGGTGATAGAATCCAGTTGATAATTAACAAGTGAATTTTTTCATCGTATTTACAAAGATACTTATCAATAATAGGACTGTTGTCTGTCACATAATCATCAATGTTCTTCATTGTATTATGAAGACATGAATTGTAATTTCCACTTCTCATCATATCCTTTATCTCATTCAGAAGATGTTGATAGCTTTGGTAAGCGTAAGTACAATTTTGGATCTTAAGATCAAGGTTTTTATGCTTCATCCAACCCTGAATCAAAAGTGCTGCTGTACTGATTGCAATCAAACTGATGCCACCAGTTGCAATACTACTTGCTAAACCTCCAGATGCAAATATGATGGACAATGAGTTGCCTAATAATTTCCATTCCTTGAAACGTTTCAATGCCAGCTTGTAAGCAAAACACTTTTTATGATATGCGCGGTAGTAAGATTTTAATTCTTCAACCTGTTCTTTTGTTAATTCATCTGAAATGTGATTCCAGTTGAATATGCTTTTTCCCAACTCTTTCATATATATTAGTTTATATTGTTTTCATTGCTTAGGGGTGCATATATTTAATGTAGAAATTGCAGTATGACCCTCCATCCAAAATAGCACTACCATCGTTTTTCAAATATAATTGTATGTCGGCATAATTTAAACCATCTTTAAAAATAATAGAAAATATTGAGTTTATTGTTATTGGTGTCCATTTTGTTTGATTATTTAACTCTTGAAAAAACAAAACTTGTGATCTTGTCATATCTCTAATATAAAATTGACCACTTCCTTTATAAAAATCATTGTAGATTATTTGATAATAACCAGTCAATGGTAACCTAAGTAAATTTTTGTTTGCTTCATTAACTACAAAATGGTGATTTATAGTTGGAAACTTTAACATTTTTTCATTGTTGTGTTCTAAACTATTTGAATAAAAATGAATTTTATGCAATTCAGTCATTTGTTTTTTATTAACAGCATCACTATCTGCAGTACCATCAGCTATTCCAGTTATCTTTTTGTTCCCCATATTGATAGGTGATTCAAAATCAAGCATACCACTATTAAAATAATATAGTCTGTCCCAAATTTTGATGGGCACATCAGAGTGAGTTCCTCTAACACCATAGACATTACATTGATAGGTGTTTTTTCTGGTTTTTGTGATATGGATTTTTTTAAATACAAACGTAAATCAATATCAAGATCATCAATACCTGTATGTATTTCCCATTTATGAAAATTGATGATTGATCTGGAATAATGACCATAATCGAAATTTATTACTCTTGTTTTTGTACTTACCTGATTGAGAGTACTGCTAACGGCATTAACACTTACCTTATTATAATCGATTTGAACCGCAAATTTCATTTCAAATACCATTGTATAAGTACCAACATTAAGATAACGTAAATCAATTGATAATCGGGCATTATAATAGTCAGCATTGTCTTTTTGGATTTGAAATAGATATGTTTGATTATTGATTATATGCAAAAGATTGTAATTAATGGTGGCAACAAATTTAATTCTATCATCATCTTCTTTGAATAAATTATCAGTCATTACTTTTTTGAAAACATTTTCTTGATTTACTGTTTGTATTGATTTCTCTTCTGATTTTTGTATTTTATCATCAATAATACCATTTATGATTGTATTACTATCATTAACAGTTTTGTTAACGAAATTAACAGAAGCTGCATAACTACTGTCTGATGGTTGTGGATCTTTCAAATTAATTATATTTTGATTTCCCATATCTAAATTTCCAGTCATTACTTCACTTCCATCTGTTAATAAGTAATCTATCTCAGAAATGAAACGGACTAAATAGTCTCGTGTACTTTTTAAAAGTTCAAAATTAACAGCTTTATGTTTTATTTGTTCATAATTTGGATTTTCTCCATCGTCTTCAACAATTGTTTTAACATTATCAATGAAATGTCCACCAACATTAAAATCTGCATTCATTGCTACTGTGCCATCAACATTAATAAATTTGTCTGTATTTGCAGCATGTGGTATTTTAGCAATTTGAGAATCGACAAATGCTTTGCTGACTAAACTGTTGTCATCAAAAAGTCCATCATAGTAAGGTTCACAGTTTTTTATTATATTCTGTTTGAGATCATAATATTCTTTACCGTCTTTGTCCACCATTTTGAGAAAATTTTCATTTAAATATCCTTTGTTAACAACACTTCTCAAATCTCTGGCTCTAACTTCCAAAGCATCATCAACCTTATGATCATCTAAATTTTCCACAGATAGAATGTGATTTTTATCCATATCTAAATCACCAGTCATTTTTTTACTACCATCTCTGGGAAGTAATGGTGTAGTATCTATATGGACTTTTGCTATTTCAGTGTCAACGTACTTCTTATTAACAGCATTATCGTATGCTACAGGATCACCTAAACCATCAATAAGATTGCCATTGAGATTTAAATTCTCAAAATAAAGAATTATATCATTATCAACAACATCACGGACATTAAAAATAGTATGGTCGAAAGTTGTTGAGTATTTACCCTTCACCACTCTTGAATAAAACAGAAATTTAATGTTTTTATTGTATTGAGAACCATAATATCTGAGTTGAAATCTTATCCCATCATCTACTCCAGCTCTTCCATCAGTTGTGAATTGAATGATTGATTTGGTGTATTTACCATCAATTTTATCACTGTCAAATGTTTTCATGACAAAATGACTGTCAACATGAAGGTAAATGTCCGTTTGAATAACTCATTTATATTAATAGATTATATTTTTTCATTGAAATTTTTAGTGGTGAATTTTCGTGGCTTATCGATATAAACAAAGGAATATGGTTCCTTAGTTGCTTTTTCATATGATTTTTTTAAAATACTGTTTTCACGACAAATTAAACTCTTCTCATTAGCACTTGGAAACTCATAAATGGAGAAGGCAGAACAATTCAATCTGATGTCTTTTGGCGTCTTATAATAACTTTGACTCAGATAAATCACACTGCAATTTTTATGCCGTCCTCGTATAAAATAGTCGATTAATGGTTTTTGGTTTTGATCACATACATAATCATCAAAAATGACGATTTTTTGTGAGTCAGAGTCAAGATCTTGAACTAGAATAATTTCATCATTTCTTGCTTCAATAACATCATAACCAACATCATCGCTTATTGGTTGAAAGACATCCATGAGATTCTGATACTTGGACTGTTCTAAATTTTTAGCATACAGATAAACTTTATCAAAATAAAGCAGATTGTAGATCATATGCATTAATGTGTTTGTTTTCCCTGAACCACTTGGACCGCAAATCAGCATTCGAAAACATTGATGAGGCATGAAATTATATAGTTGTCTAAAGTTTGAGACCACATCGTCTTCAACATCATAATTCGGTATTCTCATTATATTATATTAGTATATTAATTCAACATGGTGTTCAACATGGTGTTTAACATGGTGTTTAACATGGTGTTTAACACGGTGTTAAACGTTGTTTTTTGTATATGATTTATCATTTTTATATAACGTAATAATATAACAAAAATGAGTTTGCTTAAATGGAAAGAACTTGCAAAAAGTAAAACTAAATTAGGGAATAAAATTAATTACGTCCATGATCTAATCACACAGCATAAAATCGGTCAGGAGACAAGCTAATCATCATTCGAAAAGGTATTCAAACCAGTGACAAGTAAATTAGATGATGTAATTGACAGTAATTTGAATTTAAGGATGCCTCAAAGGAGAAAAAGACCACTGAAGAAAGGGGAAGTTCCAAATTACGGTATTGATATTGATGATGAAGTTGAAGACATGAATTTGGGTGATCGTTTTGATGAACAACCTATACCACCACAGCAGGAGAAACAAATAGTACCAAAACCACCAACATATGAACAATCGTTGGAGGACCTCATTGAAGGGAAGAAGGAGATATTTGTCGATCCCCAATATTTTCCAGAGCAGTCAACCATACCGGAGCAGCCACCTGAATATCATGAAGATGAAGGAGTTGATTATACAATTGATGATTATGATTTAGAAAATAAAATTTTAGATAATATGGGTTTTAGTAATTATGAAGATATTAATTATAGATTGACTCAACCTGAGATGACAGACAAAAAAAATATTAGCTATCTCAACAATATGAAGAAGAAGGCTGCAAAAGAAAGGCAAAAATTAAGAGGTCATAATGCCAATGTTACAAAACAATACAATAGTGGGAAGATAAGCGAAGCTGTTAGGCAGATGTCGAACAAAGTAATAGATGATCGAAGATCTGTATTGAATAACTACATTGGACGTCTTGATGCTGAACTGAAAACACTGAAAACAAAGAAAGGTTTAGGGATAAAAGGTCGAAGAAGAAAACAGAGAGGTGGAAATGTTGTGTTTTTTAATGATGTAAAGCAGATTTTAAATCAATTGGAATTGATTATTGGAGAGATCATTGCAGGCAACACATCAATTAAGATGAGAAATACAGGAGTTAGTATATTGGACACATTATTGAGAATGTCAACAATCAATAGACAACAATTTAATAAATTGTATAATCAGTATTTCAAAGTATAATTATGTAAAGTTATTATATAAATGGATCGCGAGATTGTTTTATCATCATACAAAGTCAAATATCAAGGAAACAATACTCCTCAGGATTTTACAACTAAATTCAACAGGCCCCTAGTATTGGATAGAAATTCCCAATATGTAGTTAGCTTGAACCGAATCATTAACATGGTTCAATGTAAATTCATCATACAACAATCAGCTAATAAAGTACAGCTCTGATAATGGTTCAACATTTCACAACATCACTTTCCCAGAAGGAGTCTGGAACTATATTGATTTTGATACATACATCAAGGACATAACGAAGATTGTCAAAGATGGTGCTAATAATAATGAGTATCCTACCACTATCGAATTTGATAATACAACATTTAGGGTTACAGTCATATTAGCCAAGAATTATCAACTTGATTTAACTGCAAGCAATTTCAACGAATTAATTGGGTTTAATAAGGAAATATTGAAGAGTGAACAGAATATAGGACCAAAAGTGCCTAATCTCAGTCAAGATACAGACATTCTTAATATCCACTGCGACCTTATCAACCTATCGACCTTATCATTTGTAGACGGTCAAGATTCAGACATCATTTATTCCTTCTCAACCAGTGTGCTTCGACCTAGTTACTCTTTTACAATTGAACCAAGAAGAGTTACATTTAATCCAATCAACAAGAATAGTATAAATAGTATCAGGATACACATTACAGATGGAAAAAGGAGATTAATTAACCTGAATGGAGCTGATACATCTTTTTCATTAATTCTAAAAAGGATAGAATAATATAACATAATATTATAATGAAACCATTTGAATTCACTAGGGTTTATCATCCAAAACTTGGTATTTTTGTGGATAAACATGTAGGATCAGGAATTATCGTTGATAATATTTTCAAACCAATGAAGAGTGCCGCGTCATCTGTTGTAAAAAAGTTCGCCAAGAAATCAGGTGAGAAAGCATTAAAATCAGTAGGTGAAAGGGTGGGTAAAAAGACATCTGAGAAGTCAGGAGACTTGATAATGAAAAAGCTTAGGAATATGAGAATTGATGATGTAGGAAAAAGAGCTAAAATAGTTCCATCACAGCGAGAAGAAAGTACAGATATGATAATTGATAGACTGATATCAGGATCAGGTTTGAAAAGAAGGAGGTAAAATTATATAATATATTAATATAATGGCTTTCAGAACAAGTGAATATTTGCAAAGATATGAGTTGGTTCGATTTCAACTGAATGATGTTATTAACATCCCAGCTAATGGTCAACGCCAACAAAAAAATGGGTACAAGTTCACAATCAATGACAGGTCTGCGTTCTATGATTGGTATAATGCTTATTTTGAGGTGCAGTTTCAGTTACAGGTATTGGCTGATGGTACAGGTCTTCCAAATGCAACCCGGGCAACAGTTATTAATGGAGCTCATTCATTAATTGACCATTTGACAATAAAAAGTGCTGGTAAGATTGTATACGAAACTGATAATCTTCATAAAGTAACTTTTGTTAAGAACCTCTTGCAATACAGTGATGATTTCAGTAGATCGGTGGCTAAAGAGAGTTTTTGGTATCTGGATGTAGCAAATTTGGCTGATATGACTGCTGCTGGAAATACAGGATTTGAGGCTAGACGAAATTTAACGAAAAGAATTGGTGAAGGTGGTGGAGCTGAGGATCCTTCCCAAGATGTTAATGTAATTATACCTCTTAATCGATACGGTTTCTTTGAAGAGTTACATGATAAAATGTTGGTCCCAATGCAACTTCAGTTCGATATACAGTTACAGAATGACGAAGAATTAATATATAAGGCAGCCGCAGCAGCTGCTAGTCGAGTGGTTGTTAATAGATTCTTACTTTGGGTTCCGAGACTAGTACCAAAGGACACTTTATACGATAAGTTTATTGAATCCTTTTTGTCAAAAGGTTCTTGGACGTATAAAAGAGAATTGTATTCAGCTTCCAATCCAACACAGAGCAGTGGATTCTTCTAGATATCACCAAGTATTGACAATGTTGTTTCCGTCTTTGTTTACCTCCAACGAAATAAAACAAACAATGAAGATACAAATCCTTACCACTTTGATACTTTCAAACTGAATGCGGCTAATAATAATAGCAGTCTCTCGTCATGTAGATTGGAATATGGAAATGGAGTATTCTATCCAGAAACTGAATACGATACAGAATCAAAAGTAAGGATCTTCAACGATGTGATGTCATATGGAATGAGAAAGAATAATTACAATAGTGGTACCCAACACAATATGTCTAATTACAACTCTCTCTATTCTATCATATATTTTGATTTGTCTTATCAAACAGAAAAAGTAACTAGAGACCCGAAGCAATTGATTTTTTTTTTTTTTTTTTTTTTTTTTTTTTTTTTTTTTTTTTTTTTCCGTGTCCACGCCGTCGTCTTATATGATGAGACTATCATCATCGACAAGGTGGGAAATGAATTGGTTATAGTATAAAAGCAAAAATGAGACATTCTTAATTCAGATATGTTTTGTAATAGAAAATTATATAACATATATTATATACAAGAAATGACGCAGCTTTTTGCAATAAATGTTAAACTATCAAAAAATCAGAAGAAGAATATTGGTGATGCTTATAGTAAAAGAGAAACAGTCGTCATAAGGCTAACTAATGACTCTCTTAATGGAAATGACACTCTACATGTCCCAGCTACAGTGAAGAAGAGATTGGAGAAGAATCGGAAATTGAATAAAGGTATGGACATCAAACTTTCCAAGACTAATATCAGAAAGCAAGTTGGTGGCAGTTTGTTGACTTCAGCTCTAGCTCTTGCGCGTGCATTTGGACCAACAATTGCGAAAACAATGGGATTAGCAGCTTTAGCAGGTGCCTCTAGTGCAGGAGCACAACAAATTGTTAAAAAGATATCTGGAAAAGGAGTACAGAAAGGTGGTTTCTTCATTCCACAAAACAAAATTGATAAGCTTATTGCAAACAAACACCTACTAACTGCAAAACAGAAGAAAGATATATTAGGCGCTCTTCAATCAGGTTCAGGTGTTCATATACGACCAACAAAAAAACAATCAGGCGGTTTCCTTGGTACTCTACTTTCCAGTATTGGGATTCCAATGGTTTTAAAAGCTTTGACTGGAAGAGGTGCCCCCAAAGTTGGAGCACCACCAAAAGGTGGAAAAGGAGCTCCGAGAATGGGTGTATATAGGCCGCCACTGTTTTTTGGGTCATGGGATAATACAATCGGTTACGGAACCAAAAAATCAGAGGGTCCATATTGTGGAATTGGAAAGACACCAAAAAATAGAACTAAAGGAACAATGGATCAATGTTTAAATAAAGGTCAAATCAGATATTATGGAATTGAAAGTGTCCCTCAACCAATATTAAAAGCATTCTTAGATGCAAAACTCACAAACAAACAAAAACGCCATCTTGAGGCCCTTGTAGGATTTAAAAGAAAAAAGAAAGAAAAAAAAAGGAACAACAAAAAAAGGAAGGAGAAGGTCTCCTTCTAGGTCCAAACAGCCCGTTCAACAACATTCCACTCGTGGGGGCAATATTGTAAAACCAAAATTTCATAAACATATACCAATGAGTAATTTTGATTTAATAAAATGGTGCAGATATCTCAACATCCCAATCAATGAAGTTTTGTTTGGTTGTGATTATGTGGAACATAATCACAACCAAGCATTATTTATTTACAATCTTGAACCATCATATATGTGTGGAAGCCATTGGGTAGCTACTTATGTAAAAGATGGTGTGATAAATTATTTTGATAGTTTTGGTATGCCTCCTTTTCAAGAAATGGTAAATCATGCGAAAAGAAAGAATTTAACTCTGCTTCATCAAAATAATCAGATTCAGAATACAAAAACAACCACATGTGGATACTTTTGTTTATACTTTTTGAATGAAATGAATAAGGGGAAGTCGTATCATGATTTATTAAAAGTGTTCAATATACATGATACAATGGATAATGAGAGATTCATTGAATATTATTTCAAAAATATCTGAATTATATATATAAAATGAGAACATTGAAGGAATTAAGACAAACTGGGGCAGCAGCATTTGGAGTATTTTTTTTAATAATATTAGTCATAATAACAGCTATATAAAAACAATATAAAATATATATATAAATGGTGAAATCATATTGTGTTAAACAGAAAAAGCAAACTGAATGCGTTCCAGGCAGTGAACGATATGTTAAAGCTAAAAATGGGCGTATGATGTTGAAATGCACTTGTGCTGAATGTGGGATAACAAAGACTAAATTTGTTAAAAACCAAAAAAACTAATTAAGCCCTCACAAGATGGGGGCTTACTAGGAGAACAACTGCTTAAAAGTGGTGTTAAAGGTTTATTCAATCTTGGACGAGTTGGTGCTGCAAAGGCTGTTAAATCAGATATAGTCAAACAAAAAATAAAAGAGACGGCTAACCAATATCTTGATCAAGCTTTGGACAGTTTCACATCAGATTTATCAAAAAAATTGGATCCAACACATAGTGGTAAAGGATTACCAATACCATTTCCATTTGTAGATTGGAAGAAAGCTTGGAATGTTGTCACTGCACCTGGATTGTTTAAAGGACCTGAAGTGAGTGCAAAAGAGGGTAGAGCTTTGGTTGCTGAATACAAGAGACAATACAAAGCTTATAGAGATGCTGGAGGCAGTAGATCATACAACTCATGGATTAAATGGAAAGGTTATGGTAGAGGGTTAGACATCCATAATGCTATTCTCAAGGTTGCACCAAAAAAGGGTTTTGTGATGCCTGGACATAAGTATACAGGACCTGGAAACCCTCTTGAAGAGCAACTGAGGTATGATCCCAATACTGGTCAGATACTTGAGATATATCAACAACCAACAGGTAGAACAGATGCAGTCAGTATGCAGCATGATGTTGATTACTCAGTTTGTGGTAATAAACCAAAAAGTGATCAAGTGAAGTGTAAGAATGAAGCTGATCGTAAGATGGTTAAAGCTCTTGATGCAATTCCTTGGAAAGATCGACAATGGGGACTATTGCTAGAAATGCTATAGCAGCTAAGTCAAAATTAGGCATGGGCGTGAAGTCAAAAAACGGGAAAAGCCGTCGAGTGAAGAAAACTGGAAAGAAAAATTCGCTGATGAGTTACATACACCCATAAAACGGAATTTCACTCGGCGGCGTGTAATCACAAATCATATCGATGAAATATGGGCAAGTGATCTAGTTGAAATGCAGCAGTTCAGTAAATGGAACAAAGGTTACAGATATCTTCTTATGGTTATTGATGTATTCAGCAAATATGGTTGGATCGTTCCATTGAAAGGTGAATCTGTCACTGAAGCATTCAAAACAATATTCAAGGAAGGTAGAAAACCACAATATCTATGGGTTGATAAGGGAAAAGAGTTCTATAACAAACATTTGAAAGACCTATTAGAGAAAAATGGGATACAAATGTACTCAACTGAGAATGAAGAGAAGTCATCAGTAGTTGAAAGATGGAATAGGACAATTAAATCTAAAATGTGGAAGCAGTTCACAATTCAAGGTAATACAATGTATCTAGACATGTTACCAAAACTAGTAAATCAGTACAACAACACAAAACATTCAAGCATAAAAATGACACCAGTTGAAGCTTCAAAGAAAAAGAATGAGAGTACAGTTTACTTCAATTTATATGGTGATATGGAAACATCAAAACAGAAACCAAAATTTAAAATAGGTGATAAGGTCCGAATATCTAAGTACAAACGGAATGTATTCGATAAGGGTTATACACCAAACTGGACAAAGAAGTGTTTATAGTTGATAATATCCAATACACTAATCCAATAACATACAAAATAAAAGATCTCAATGATGAATACATACAAGGGAGTTTTTATGAACCTGAATTATTAAAAGCCAAACAGGATGTATTCCGAATTGATAAATTCATTCGCAGAGATTATAAGAAAAAACAAGCTCTGGTGAAGTGGAAGGGGTATAGTGATGATTTTAATAGCTGGATTCCAATGAAAGATTTAAACGCACTATAGACATATAAAAAATAATTATATACAGTATTAATATATAATGGGAAGATTAAGAATATATTCAGATGAAGAAAGATCAGTAAAAACTAAATGCATGTTAAACAAAGAGTGGATATGCCCAATTTGTCCACATCATAATTACACATTAGCTGGAAAATGGACACATATAAAAACAAATAAACATATACAAAATGAAAGAATCAAAAAGTTGTATGAACAATTAAAATCAAGTAATTAGAAATATAACATTTTTAATTATTAACATTTAAACGCACGAT
>JAEMPF020019037.1:0-11380 GCA_022496165.2 Catalaphyllia jardinei | reverse complement strand
CCTCATTCTCATATTGGTCCCAGTATTAGTCCCAGTATTGGTCCCAATAATGATTCAAGGTTTTGGTTCCAGACCGATGTCCCGGGTTTTGGTCTTGGTTCCGCATTTGATTCCTATATTTTTATTCCTATATTTGGTTCCACATTTGATGACAAGGTTTGGATTATATTTTTTGTTTTAGATTTGGTTTATGGTTTGGTTCAGATTTTGGTTTATGGTTTGATTCAGATTTTGGTTTATGGTTTGGTTTCAGCATTTGGTTTCAACATTTGGTTTTTCCAGCAGTTGATTAATTGTTGGAGAAATAGTTGAGAAATACAGCACAAAAAAACCAACACAGACAACAATATGGAAAATGCGCTGGGACCCCCAACTACTATACTACTAAGGAGGCAAACGGTGACTTGATTCAAGGAACATTTTATGAAACCGAGTTACAGAGAGTAATCGAGAAATCCAATCATCTGTTCCGCATTGAGAAAATTTTGAAAAGCAGAGGAAAAGGAAAAAAGAAAGAAGTGCTAGTGGATTGGAAAGGCTGGCCGAAATCATACGATAGCAGGTTGCCTGCTAGTCAATTGGTTTCCCTTCAACGACCATGATTCAAGATGATGACTTTTACGTACTACTACCAAGTAATGCCAACAGCAATTTGTTCCCAACCAATAATGAATCATTTTACCGCGTGGCGTTACCTCGACAGATCCATTTAAAAGATGAAGAAGATTGGGAGGTTGGACTTCATGTAATTTATCTGTTTTCCTGGTTTGAAGTACCTCAGGAATGTGATCATCCACATCTTTGGTATCCAAAAAGTATACCCAGTGACCTTACCTGTAGGAAGATATCAAACAGCCTTGGACATTGTAGAAGGAATGCTGAAGAGTATGAATCCCCAGTACTTTAAAGTTAGTGTGGATGACGAGTGGACCGTTACTATTACAACTCACAATGTTTGGGTCATGGTCGCAACACCAGTCGCTTAAGGTCTAGGATGGATAACCAGTGAGAACAAAATACGACAAAGTGCCCTGTATGAGTTAAAAATTCATTCCTCCGTGAGAACTATGCCTGGCTCAGAGTACCAATGGTGTGTACTGCCTCGTCGATCATCGGCCACCTTTTCCGGCACTTTCCTTATACCCTCGGGAGTTTCGCTCTGTCACTGCAGACATAAAGTAGTGCAAGTGCAAACTAGTCTGATAGAACCACGTCAAGTGGGTGATAAACGTTTACAACTGTTACACGAAATGGTGCCGCACGGTCTGTTCCGAGAGACGTTGATGGAAGAACCAGGACGGGTTCATTATTTTCCATTAAGAGCCAAAACATTCCAGACTATTGACATGTACTTAACAAGTGGTTGTGGACAGTTACTTTCATTTCAAGGTGGAACCGTAAACGTTACACTGCACTTTACACGACGTGTAAGATGAGCAATAGTTTTCATATTGCGGTAACCAGTGATGCGAGTACTGAACAGCATCCCGAAAATAAAGCTGCCAGTTTTAAAATGCAGCTTCCAAATCAACTGCATTTGAGTGAGGACTGGGAAGTCGCGATGACACACATTGTCTATCCGCATACATGGCAAAATGTTCAACGGAATCAAGTGTCTTACCTACTAAGCTATCGCGGTGATTCACCGTGGAAGTTGCCAATTTATCTCCCAAGTGGGACTTACCAAAGACTCGAGGATTTAGTCAAGGGTATGGTGACAGGCCTTCACAGTGCGTTTCTGGACATTTATCGTAAAAGTAGGAAAACGATCCACCAAATAGGAGGACACGAATGTTTTTACATCAATCCAAACGCTGGACATTACTATGAGTTTACTCTACCTCCAGGATTTCAAGTAAAATTACCCAAGAATCTAGCTAGAGCGTTAGGGTACCTGAACCATGAAGATCGTGTACCGGCCCTTTATCTGATCACTGGTCCTACTTCTGTAGAGCTGAATGATGATCAGAGCGTGACCCTGAAAGCAACTACCATCACTATGAGACGAAATGATGAATTGGTGTGGGGTATACTCAGTCGTCATTCGTTCCAGTCCATGTACATCTATTCCGATCTCATCGAGTCCTTAGTGGTGGGGGACGTACAAGCCAACTTACTGAGAACGATAGTACCACGAGGTCAACCTGGTGACATGATCACAGAAGAGATCAAAATACCTACCTATCATCGTCTCCGTACCTCGATCTTTTCTGCACTGGAGATCAATATAAGGGGTGACAGTGTTCAGTTGATTTCTTTTGCGTTTGCTGTTGTACGAGTAACATTACATTTCAGACGTCGTGCAATTCTATAAAATGATTCTACCGATGAATCATCAGTTTTACCCATACCATCGGCAAATGATACCATTTTCCCAACGCACAGCTACGCCCTTTCTCAAAACAACAGTTAAGAAAGTGGGAAAACGAATGCTCATTACCGGATTGGACACGGGAATGCAAATTGCTCAAGACGTTCTCAATGGTCAACCTGTAAGAAAAGCTGCCAAATCGAGAGCAAAGGCTGCGAGTAAAAGTTTCCTGACAGGTGCCCTTAAGGACATTACGCAACAAGTTCGTGGGAGAAAAGTACTTAAACGCAAGCGGAAAGCTGTTCCAGTCAGTTCACGTAAGACCAAGAAACGGAGAACATCAACCGCAAAGTTCAGGACAATTTTTGACTGAATATGGCTTCAGCACATCCGATTTCTGTTCCCGGTGAAAACTCGAGCTTACAGTTGTTCCAAGTACCTGTCACCGATGTTTCTATTGTGAAAAGTAAATGGGTTGATTATGAGCCTGTTCAAAGCGGAACCAACCCTATTGAATTTGTCATCAAGCCTCTATCAGATTACATCGACATCAACAAAACGGAGATGAGGCTAGTGATAAAGATCATAGAAAATGGAGGAGACATCGCAACTGGAACGAAGTATACTTTAATTAACAATGCCCTGCATTCTCTAATCAAGCATTTCACCATCAAGTTGAATGAAACCCTCGTCACGGAGCAATCCGACACTCAGGCCTACAATGCATACATCAAGACCTTGCTTAATTTTACTGAACAGGCCAAGAAATCTTATTTGACCAAAGCATTGTATTACAAAGACACTGCAGGACACATGGATGAAGTGGACAATACTTCCGAAAATAACTGGGGACTCATGAAGAGAGGTTCCTTTACTGACGGAAGTGCTGAAGTAGGATTGGTTGGTGTACCTCTCTGCGATTTGTTTAACAGTAATAAGCTTCTGTTGGACAACATAGAAATCAAGATCAAGGTTGATCTAAACAGTAACGAGATTGTTTTGATGTCTGGAGAAGAAGCCAATGATTGCAAGATAAAAATAATGTCGAGTACTCTCAGAGTCTGCACGGTACGAGTGGCAGACAGCACTAAACTGGAGCATGTTAGTATTATGCAAGGTCGCGCTGGACAAAAAGCGCTGCCTGCAATTTACACCCTAACAAGAACCCCTACGCACCCAAGGATCATCCTAGTGGCGTCCTGAATCATACAGAGACGGATCTATTTAATGGTCTTATTCCTCAATGCATCATATTTGGCATATTTGGAATGGTGCGAAACGATGCTTACAATGGAAACCTGGCAAGAAATCCTTTCAATTTCCAGTTGTTTGATCTAAATACTGTACGAGTGACCGTCAATGGTGAAGAAATCCCTTACTCGGTCATCGACTTGACCGGTGGTAAGAAAATTGATGGATTCAACACCCTCTTCTCAGGTAGTGGTCATATGAACTGTGGTCATTCTTGGTCATTCAAAAGTCAATCAGCATTTACCTTTCCTTTGCACCTGTTTTAAAAGCACTGGAAAACAACGAAAAGACATGATAGCGCATGCTAACAAGGGACAAATGGAAGCCATCGGCGAGATCGCTCTAAATCTTCTTAAAGGGAACATGCTGATACCTACTCCATCATTTAAACGGTTGAAGCCACACAAGTCAAAGCTCCTCTATCTAACACGCAAGAAACCAAGTCTCAAGAAGAAAAAGCAAGTGCTCAATCAAAAGGGAGGATTTTAACCGGCTCTCGCCTCTTTAATTGCTCCCCTTGCCATCGATTTATTAGGAAAGGTTTTCAAATGAAGCACGCCCAAAAGATGGTGATGATACCTGAACATTTAATGCAAAGTATTGAAACAGAACATCGCTTGACGGCTCCCGCACAACTCACGACTTTGACACGTTTAGATCAAGACATGAAGCAAATCATGGACTCCTCCTTCCCAGAAGATCAAAAAGTCTTATTGCTGGATCAACTTCTGCAAAGGTACCAAGGATTAACAAAACAAATGAAAAGTGAAGTAGCCGTAAAACCAGCTGGGGCATTACCCAAGTCAGAGCCAGCACCTCCCACGGTGAGAACTCCCGACGTTAATAATCTTTTCTCGACATCTGACGTTAAGTCTACAAAAAGAGTTACGACGCCAGTAACGACTTAACAGTCAAGAATTCCTCTTAGAATTGAAACACCTTCTCCCGTTTTGCCTGAGGACGCAGCACATGCAATAATGATGGAAACGTCCCCAGATTCCAAGCGTAAAACTGGAAAACGTCGTTACAAGCCAAGAACACCCTTGGTGACAAGGCTACGAAGCAATAGACAATGGGAACCTTACTAAACTAGAAAAACCGGTTTCTACTTCGAGGAATATATACAGCAAGAAAACCCCGAGTGTGTATTTATTTTTTCATCATATACTCTACATGATGGTTACAAACATCCTGGACGACCACTGCAACAACTGTGATAACACGGTAAAATGGACCTACTGGAGCTGTCTGGCCTTCTTGTTGTGTAATGAAATTCAAAGAAAAGAACCTACTGCCCTCCAAGACAATCAAAAGTTGACAACATGCATAAATGACTTGCTGGTTACTCAGAATGAATATCCACCAATCGCTTACTGGCTCTGGCACGATCTGTTAGATATCTTGGATTTCATGGCCCCTGAGGATCAAGACTGGATCGATGAAATTACTCTCGAAGATGAAAACGAAAAAATTCTCGAAATCATTATGCAACCTAACCAGTTCTGTCAAACCTGTTGGTACTGGTTAGATTTGATCGTTAACGAAGTTGATGAAGTTGACCGATAGAGATCCGGTTTGACATGATCGTTAACAAGATTGACTAGTAAAAACTGTATAAAGGTGCTGCGATTGCAGTCTCACGTCAGTTTCAAGATGAGTTACTCAAAGTGTGGACTTTGCCTGAAAGACCTTGAAGTCATCAGACCCGCTTCGGGTATACCTTACATTCGATGTGTGGACTGGAAGTTATGTCCCTTCTTCTGCCGCGAAGATAGTATACATTCTTATGAAGAGTGTCTTTTCAATCGTGTTATACCTGAGTACAAAGTACAAGAAGGTGGACAGTTGCCTTATTGCAGACATATGGACGTTGCGACATTAAAAGTCTCAAGATCTCAGAAGAATCCATTCCGGCCCTACTTTACCTGCAGAAGAAAAGAAATGTGTAGATTCTTCCAATGGGCTGACCAGCCACCAGTGGATGTTTCTGAAGGATCATCTCCACCACAAGTGGATATGCTCAACAATTATATTCCAAGACCCAAGCTACAAAGACAATTTGCCGTTTTAGAAAACTGACATCTTTGAACATTTACCCTCATTTATAATATTATAATAATCATTTCTTTTGTTTGTAAACTTCGCCTATACGTAATAAATTTTGCTATTTATTCACTTGAAAAAGTTGGTTGGTATTTCTTTTACAAAAACGTTCCGTTACGTTTAAATTATCTCCTTAAAACCAGTTTGACCTGATCCCTACAAGATATGTCCGCCATTTTGAATCAACAAATTCAACCGGTCTCAAACCCAGTCTGACCGGTTTGACAGTACTCCCTTATTGGTTCTCAGCCAAGTCTTTGTTCTTTCTCTATATAAGCGCGATATCACCCGGATGGCTGGGTGGTACGGTGACTCCACTACAACACACACATCTCTCTTAAAAAACTCATGTAATATTAAATAATAAAACTCTTAAAACAATAAAACAATACATGTATAAAATTATTCTCCCTCTCAATTTCCCTTACATCTACCTACACGGCCTGTATTTCATTAAACCGCACCAAACCCCCCATATTCCTACCGGCCTGTATCTCATTATCATTGCTCATTAATTCCGTGACTACTACTTCATGTAGAACCAAGTGGTCTATTCATCTGTCACATACTACTTACTAGGCGTTGTCTGGAATATTACTGAAGACTCATTCAAGTTCAAAGTGAAGAATGAAGCCATCGAAGGTCTGAACTCAACCACACTGACAAAACGTCGCGCGAATTTTCGACCCCATTGGATTCGCGTCAGCCTTTCTGATACGGGCGAAGATTGGATTACAATAGTTATGGCGACAAGGATTTGAATGGGACGAAGACCTTCCTTGAGCAGTTCAACAAAAATGGATCGCCCTTTTCAGGGAAATGAAAGAGCTACACAAGGTCCCCTTTCAAAGAAGCTTTTCCCCTCACCAGTAAGCAGAACATCGCCCAACACTCTGTATTTTCGCGGACGCATCCCAAGAAGCTTTTGGTGCTTGCGCATATATCAGATGGATGACTACAAACGAAAAACATGATGGGAGATTTGTCGCTGCCAAGTCGAGAGTCGCCCCTCTCAAAGAACTCACAATCCCGCGGCTAGAACTACAAGCAGCAGTGTTGGCTTCCAGATTACAAGTCACAATAAAGGAAGAGTGCCGTTTCCAGTTTGAAGAGACTTTCCTATTTACGGACAGTGCCATAGTGTTGGCGTGGATACGAAGTACAGCCAGACGTTACAAACCATTCGTGTCTAGCAGAGTGGAAGAAATCCAAAGCAACAGTGACCCGGCCCAATGGAAACATATCCCTGGCGAACAAAACGTGGGCATAGCAGTTTCCGAATTGTCAGGAAGATGGCAAACAGGACCAGAGTTCTTACGCTTGCCAAAAGAGCAGTGGCCCCGATCCGAACCAGAAGCAAACCCAGAAGAAGTTGAAAGGGAGTGTAGGAGAACCAATGAAGTAGGAGCAGTGTTAGTCACGCCAAGTGTCATTGACATCGATGCGTATTCAAGCTGGAAGAAGTTAGTGCGCGTGATAGCATGGGTGCTCAGATTAAAGAAAAGATTGCTTGCTAAAAGGAAACAGGAGGAGACTGAAGTAAGTCAAGGACCACTTACAGCTCGAGAACTAGAAGAAAGCAGGAAATACCTGATCAAAGACGCACAGAAGAGCCTGCATATTCGCCTTAAGAAAGATAACTTCAAGATGCTGAGTCCTTTCATAGACGATGAGGGTATAATATGAGTTGGAGGACGTATGGACAAAGCAATCGTGTCTTATGAAACGAAGCATCCCGCGTTGCTACCGCATGACCATAAGATATCCCGTCTAATCACACAAGAAGCCCATCAATGTGGACACCCAGGGGTCGCAACAACAGCAGCCAAAACGAGAGCAAAGTACTGGATCTTGCGAGTTCATGACCTGGCGAAGACAGTCAAATTCAAGTGTGTCACTTGCAGAGAAATGGAGCCAAAGACAGAAACGCAGATTATGGCCGACTTGCCTCATTGCAGAACAGCACCAGATAGCCCGCCATTTTGGTTACACGTCGTGCGATTACTTTGGTCCTCTAACTTTGAAAATTGGAAGAAATAAAACAACAAAACACTATGGAGTTATTTTTACATGCCTGAACACCAGAGCAGTGCATCTTGAAATAGCCACTGATTGCACCACAATGGAGCTCATTCAAACGCTTCGCAGATTCTTTTCCATTAGAGGGTACCCCGCTATGATGTCGAGCGACAATGGAACGCAGATGGTAGGCGCTCAAAGGGAATTACGCAAGATGATTGAAGGCTGGGACATCGAAGAACTTCGAGAGTACTGTGCTGATAAAGGCATGGAATGGAGATTCACAACCCCGGCAGCCCCACACCAGAATGGTTGCGCTGAAGTACTGGTGAAAAGCTGCAAGATTGGTCTCACAAAGGCAATGGGAAATCACATCCTCACGCCGTTTGAATTGTACACCTGCATGTTAGAAGTCGCTAATTTAGTCAACCTACGCCCTGTTAGGCGAGTCCCAAACAATCCGGATGACGGAGCTTATCTGTGCCCTAATGATATGCTGTTAGGCAGAGCGTCCCCGCAAGTTCCGCAAGGACCCTTTCGTGAGACAAGAAACACCAGGAAGAGAGTTGAATTCGTCCAGAAGATCGTAGATTCCTTTTGGAGACGTTGGACCAGAGATGTATTTCCTTTATTAGTACCACGCAAGAAGTGGAACACAAGCAGACGCAACGTTCAAGTAGATGACTTTGTTATTGTAGCTGAGCCAAATACAGTGAGAGGCAAATGGATCATCGGAAGAGTAGTAGAAGGACAGGATGGGAGAGGATGGGAGAAGGACAGGATGGGAGGACAGGATGGGAGAGTGAGAAATGTGAAGGTAAAGAGACCAACTGGCGAGTACTCAAGACCAATCACCAAGATTGCAGTGATACAGCCAGCCGACGGCTTTGACCAGTAAAAAGATGAAGAAACAGGTCATTAATAGGGGCGGAGGAAATGTTACCGTGACAAAACATTATTAATCATTGACAATGATCGTAAATAATTTGATTGACATTTTAAATGGTTTCAGATATTAAGCTCATTAGGTTTCAGTTCAGTTCGTACACGTGTTTCATTAGAAGTGCACGCAGTTTTTCAGTTAGCTAACCAGTTTCAAGAGCAACACTAAGATCAGACAGAATCAATGTTAACGGGAGACCGGTGACAGAAGTAAGTTTTAGTTTTAGTTTGTGCTGTCGGTTCATTACCTATTTTTTGTAATCAGTTTTGTAAATACTAGAATGTTTCGTAATTATATCGCACAATTGTATGTTTCAGATCGAATAATTCCCACAAATAAACTTGTGTTGATTATACGATTGATGGTTTCCCGGCGTTAATATCCGCATTGTGTCGATTCTCCATCGGTCCACTAAGCAAATTGGAGAAACTAAAAAAAAGGTTTTTAAGGTCTCTTTTTTGCTTATATTGACGCTGCTTGCGTAGTAACACATTTTTTAGTGGCCAACGGTACGTTTCTCCGCGAATTCGAGAAACGAGGGAAAAAAAGCTTTTTTAAGTCTCTTTTATGCTTATATTAGCGCCAGTGGCATGGTAAGACGGTTTTTAATGGCCAAAAGTAGGATTATGAGAAAATTCGAGGAACGAAGGAAGAATAGCTTTTTAAAGGCTCTTTTCTGCTCAAATCGGCCCTGCTGGCGTAGTAACATCTTTTTTAGTGGCCAAATGTAGGTTTCTGAGAAAATTCCAGGAACGAAGAAAGAATAGCTTTTTGAAGGCTATTTTTTGCTTTTATCAGCACTGCTGGCATAGAAAGACCTTTTTTAGTGGCCAAAAGTAGGTTTGTAAAAAAATTCGACGAACGTAGAAAGAATATCTTTTTGAAGGCTTTTTTTTGCTTAAATCAGCGCCGCTGACGTAGTAACACCTTTCTTAGTGGGCAAAAAAAGGTTTCCAAGGATATTTAAGGAACGAAGAAAGAATAGCTTTTTTAGGCTCTTTTTTGCTCAAATCGGCGCTGCTGGTGTGGTAACACATTTCTTAGGGGCCAAATGTAGGTTTCTACGAAAGTTCGAGGAACGAAGAAAGGATAGTTTTTGGACGGTTCTTTTTTCCTCAGATCGGCGCTGCTGGTGTAGTAACACCTTTTAGAAAATTCGAGGCACGATAAAAGAATAGCTTTTTGAAGTCTCCTTTTTGCATAAATCGGCGTTGCTCTCGTAGTAACATCTCTTTTAGTGGGCCAAAGAAGGTTTCTGAGAAAATTCGAGGAACGAAGCAAGAATAGCTTTTTGAAGCCTCTTTTCTTCTGAAATCTGCGCTGCTGGCGTAGTAACATCTGTTTTACTGGCCAAAAGGAGGTGTCTAAGAAAGTTCTAGGAACGAAGAAAGAATACCTTTTTAAACGCTCATTTTGCTCAAATCGCCCCTACTGGCGTAGTGAAGTTTTTTAGTGGCCAAAAGTAGGTTTTTCATCGAATTAGAGAAACCAGGAAAATAAAGCTTTTTGAAGTCTCCTTTTTGCTTATATCTGCGCTGCTGGCATACTAAGACCTGTTTTAGTGGCCAAAAGTAGGTTTCTGAGAAAATTCGAGGAACGAAGAAAGAATAGCTTTATGAAGGCTCTTTTTTGCTCAAATCGGCGCTGCTAGCGTGGCAACATCTGTTTTAGTGGCCAAAAGGAGGTGTCTAAGAAAGTTCGAGGAACGAAGAAAGAATAGCTTTTAAAACGCTCTTTTTTGCTCAAATCGCCGCTACTGGCGTAGTGAACTTTTTTTAGTGGCCAAAAGAAGGTTTTTCATCGCATTAGAGAAACGAGGAAAATAAAGTTTTTTGAAGTCTCCTTTTTGCTTATATCTGCGCTGCTGGCATACTAAGACCTGTTTTAGTGGCCAAAAGTAGGTTTCTGAGAAAATTCGAGAAACGAAGAAAGAATAGCTTTTTAAAGGCTCTTTTTTGCTCAAATCGGCGCTGCTGGCGTAGTGACACCTTTTTTAGTGGCCAAAAGTAGGTTTCTAGGAAAATTCGACAAAGGGACAAAGAATAGCTTTTTTAAGGCTCTTTTTTGCCCATAAAAGGCGCTGCTGCCGTAGAACTATTCTCACCCGGACGATCACACAATGCGAACTACTGATACTCCTGGGTTCAAACCATTTACTATGTTACGTTCACTTGGACGACAGAGCGAACGACTTGCGAACAACTACATCAGTTTGGTAAGTACTGTCAGACGAATACGCCAACAACTCTTGTTCAACCACCGCTGCAAAGACCACGGTCTCGTTCCGGCCGGACTTAAACTTAAGTCTCCGTTGAACACACAAGAGGCCATCCAGATCGTCAAATCCACCTGCAGACGTCTGGTGAAAGCGCGGATAAACGACTGTCACAGAAGACTCAACTACTGTAACAATAAACTACAACAACAACTTGACAAACTTAAACAACTGTTACCGACTAACTTACTTGACACTGTTACGACAATCGCCGACAGGCGAGCCGACAAAACCAAGGACCGCGTTCGTACTGAACAAGAACGAAAACTGACACGACTTCAAGACGCAAACTACAATTGACGGAGAACTTTATTGACGCTATTAAGACAGTACAGATACCTGACGACCACAAACTTGTGTCTTTTGATGTGAAATCACTGTTCACCAGTATTCCACTTCAATTGGCGTTACATTGTACTGAGACCGCTGTGCAACAATCCACAGTTAAACTACCGTTACCGACAGAAGACATTATGGA
>JAEMPF020019036.1:0-12617 GCA_022496165.2 Catalaphyllia jardinei | reverse complement strand
AGGGCCACTATCAGCCCTTATACTTCACCACTAAATTTTCTCCGATTCTTACTGGTTTAAATTAATCACGTGACGCGATAGTGTTCGTCAGCGGAGGGCCACTATCAGCCCTTATAGTTCACCACTAAATTTTCTCCGATTCTTATTGGTTTAAATTGATCACGTGACGCGATAGTGTTCATCCGCGGAGGGCCACTATCAGCCCATAGTGCCCGTCCGAGGAAAATACCCGGATGAATAGTAGTCGTCCGCCGAAAATACCCGGATGGATAGTAGTCGTCCGCCGGAAATTTTGTTGTAAACAAGCGGGTTTCGTCGAAAATAAACAACTGAAATTGTAGTAAGGGCTTTTGTCTGTTTTATTTTTCAAATTTTAAATTTGGCTTTCATGACTTTCGTATCGAAATCTTGAAAATAATTCAATTGAAGTCTAATTGATTTTTGAACTAGCGTGCGGAAGAAAATTTGGTGGTGAACAATAAAGACAATAGAGTGTTTATGTCTCGGAACTATCGGTCTGATAGTTGCCCCTTGGAAATTTGATGTTCTTAAAACTAGCATATTTGTTTTAAGAACATCAAATTTCCGCAGGGTAACTATCAGCCGATAGTTCCTCGACACAAACACTTGTTTAAATAGAAATCTCGAACTCATAATCTAATTGTTAAATAGATAGTGAGTAGTGTGGCCAATAAAAGAACGCCGTTCGTGATAAAACGCCAGTAGATTTAATCTAATACTGAACAGACGCACAGCAACATGGAATCTATTTGTTAAACTGACCACACAAGAAAAACTTGCCTAAATTTGCGGACCGGCTGAATTACAAAAGTACGGAAAATTGCACCATTTCTGATGAAAAAAGTTATGGTTTACATCAACACGGTAGTGTTAGACCAGTGTTGTTGTGCGCGGAAAATTGCTATGTGTTTGTAATTTTTCGTCAATTCGACGAGATGGCATGAGGAAGGAGCAATAATATTCATCTGGACAGCACTATAATCCTGTAATACATTAGCGATTTGGAGAATCAAACATTCAAGTTGTGATACTGCCACTGAAGGGTCGCAAGGCAAACCAAACAAAGTTATTTCAAGCTGTTATGCAGGAAAATGCGAGATAATGACAAGCTCCTCGTTGATGAGCCCAGAAACAGGCAGGAAACATTTTTAAAAGCACAAATATATATATATTCACCGTTGCTATATTCACCGAGTATCGATAGTGACACTGGTTACCAGTCGGTCGAAAATCCGTCGAATATCGGTCGAGTAACGACCGACATGTCGTCCGATGTATCGGTCGATATATCGGTCGTTACTCGATCGACATGCGACTGATACATCGGACGATATGTCAATCGAGGCTCTCCATAAGATACATGATCCCAACAACCTACAACAAAGAAATTGTCGGGTTTCATAACCATTTCCTTGTATAAACTATGGTTCCTTAACGCCCATGATCAACAAACATCAGTGAAATGATGTAGAGTTGTATCGTCAGTAGAACGTTCCAGCTGTAGCCCGGATGACTGCACATGAAACACTATGCAGTCGATAAAAAAAAACGCCCCAAGCAAACTGCCTTGAAGCACTGCATCACGAGAACCCTCTGAAAGAGTAACGTTCAAATGTGAAAACGTGAATGGGGGAATGTTGGAATCTGATCAAGCTTGTGTCATGAGGTACTTTTTGATGGAAAGCAAAATGTCAGGGCAATGACGCCATAACCTACTGCAATAGAACAGAGCAGAATTTCGCGATCTAGTTAAACCGGTTAAACTGGCTTCCTTTGTTTAGGTACTAACGGCTTATGCTTCGGCTATTGATTGGTGCCTAACTCCTTTTAAGAGTATAAACTTCCTGTTCGTGATCTGGAGTCTCCTGATTGGTTACCTATATTTACATCTGGAATCTTATTGGTTAAAACTCATGATATATACGCCTATCTTGAGATCGTGTTGCTCTGTAGTGGGCGCTGGTTTGCAAGAGTTCGTACGTACAAGGAGATTGAGAAGCACACAAAATGAAGGGGCTACTGCAGATCATTTTCATTTTCTCGGCAGTTCTTGCGACTGGTAAGTTCAGATTGTTGCTCTATTACAATCCGAACCATAAAGTAGAAGTGCAGTAACACTGAGCGGTTTGCGTGATGAGTGTCGAGTTTAGACCACATGGTGGCAGTTAAGGAACGATCCACCAGTAAATCTGCCCGATGCGGGACTTTCAGGTATATAATTCCAGTTACCAGACCAGCTGTCAAGTTTAATTGGACTTACTACAAGAACAAAGCTAGGATCGATTACTAAACGCTGGATTCGATTGACAGAGCGGCGGTTCCAAATATAGCTGGTGGCAAATAGGTTCGCCAAGGCTGGAGCGAATTGCTTCAAGCCCTGGATTTGGTTCACGTTGTCTGGTTTCGATTTAAGCAGTTTGGTTAAAAAAATAAGCCTTGTTTTCGTTTGTGAAACTGTTTAACTCACTGTAATGACACTGCTATTTTTGGCGTTTTTCTAAGGACGTCCGCGAAGGTAGAGATTGTCCCTTAATAAGCCTTGAGACCAAGTTAATTTCCCGTTAATAAGTATCAACAACTTTCGTATAATATCACTGATCCACCGCCGAAACATAACTTTTTAGCAGTGGTGTTAACACTATTTGCACCTTAAAAAAGCCAAATAGATTTTCATTTTCATGTGCAACTTCTAGAGAGCGAATTATCAGTAAAACTCTTTGGGATGCGAGCTTGTTAATAATGAACTCGTAAAATCGGTAGATTTGTGTCTTCATCCGGCCACCGAGCTAATTATCATCTTGTTCGAACAAGCCGTGGATATTTGCATCCAAAATGGTAGCAGAAAACATTTCTCGATTTAACCATCGTTGGATGTATGCCTTTTAAAAAATTGAGACAGTAGACCACATTTTCATTTTCATTTTTTACGTTTATTCCCCATGGAGTCTTTCGTCTTCGACGTTCTTTCCGCATTGCTCTTGCGCAGGGCAGAATTGTTAACGCCCAAAAATTCCGATCAGCCTTCAACTGTGAGTCGGTTGCATTTATGAACACGAAGGTCCACGTTCTGTTTGTGATTTCTTTTTCCCTTCATTTTAAAACGAACAGCTTAGGGCCAAGCCCAATTCATGCCGATCGAAACGTCTCCGTACGGCCCAAGTTCATAGTGAGTGATTATCAGGTCTTTGCAAGGATTTAGGGAGGCTGGCAACTTTCATTCCGGTTAAGCAACAAGAAAGCGGAAAAAAAGAAAACTGGTATTTGTTTATTTCGCTAAGTTTATAGGAACACCTCGTCTGAACAATATAAATTTAGAATATATACATGTTTGCACTCGACCTTATGAAACCAAAATACAAGTGAATAACAGACGAATGCCGGTGAGGAATGTCACGTATATTTTCATAGTTTTTTTCTGAAAGTATCAAAAAAAAACTTTGACAACTAGATACGTTAAAATGATACCAAAAGTGTTGTAATTTTCGCGAGAATGTCAGGAATGTCCGCATTGCGGTCTGACAAACTTCACATAACAATTCACTTGGTGAAATCATTCCCATATTTGGAATCCAATAGATCATTCTACGTGCGGTGTTCACGTTTAGATGCAGCCTACAGCAATCACGCTTCGTTGTTTTCTTCATTTCTTTTGTTCATCTCAAGAACACCCAATGCCGATGATGCATGCAGTCGTGGCTTTCAAATTAACACTCTTTTAACCCTTTCTTATCAACAACGAACGTATTGTTGCGTATTTTTTATTCGCATACTTATATTAAAGTTAATCATATGTAACTGAGGAAGACTTAGTGCTTCTTCAACTTTACCATTTGCTGACGGCTTCTACCGACATCTTGGTTTTATACTCAAACCCTCTACTAAGATGACAAATGAAACTTTGCTACCTTAAAACTTGGAGTTCCATAATTCATTTATCAATTCATTTTTTATTAATTAATTTATATTTCTTGCAAGTGTCTCATTCTCTCTCAAATTGCATTTCAGTTTCTGGCCTCAAGTGCTACGAGTGCATTGGCACAGATGAAGCCTGCTCAAAGGATAAACTGAAAGCCGACAGCAGCAAAGAATCAACCTGTGCATCTGGAATGGACAGATGCATGAGGATCTGGGGCAAAAAAGATGATACCACAGCAGTGGCCAGCTCTTGCAGCAATGAATTATTGTGCAAAGCTGCCGAGGATGCCAAATGTGACGTGGATAAATGTGCTGTGGGTTGCTGTGACACTGACCTGTGCAACGCGGGCTCGCCTGTTTCCTTCAGCGTGTTCTTGATGACCGTTTGCTGTACTCTAGGCCTGGCACTACTGAAGTAAAACAGCAGCACGTACCGTCAGGAGCCCGGGACGAGTTTGATGTCCATGCAGCTTGTTTTTAGATGAAACCCTTAGCTCGCATAAGATAGTTAAAAGGAAGTTTGTATTGTTTTTGTCCGTTTTTACTAGCATTCGCTGCTCGCAGTCACTTAGATAAACATTTCTTATTCCTTCTTTTTAAAACAAACCGGTGAAGGTTATTAAGGTTATTGTGTGACATTTGTTATTTCAAAGGGGCTTTGATATTAAAAGTGTTAAAAACCAACCTCGTTTGTCGTACAGAGTGACCCCTTTGAGTCTGAACTTTAATCGAGGGATAGAAAGCCGGTTACGGGGAGTATAGTAAGAAATAAATCTCCGATTTATCTTATTCCCCAGTGATGAACTGTAAAGATTATGCAGTATCGTTAATACCAGGAATGTGGGTTGTACTTGGTACATTTCGATCCTCCCTCTTACCATTGTTCCGGGGAGAAGTTGTTGACTCAGCGGTCCGTCTGCAGCTGTACTATTCTCTTGTTTCTTTTAACCGAGGGCATCCATAATTCGGAAGTTTGCAAGGGTGTAAACTTGTTTTGATAGCTTCCTTGAACCTTCCTGCGTACTCGTGCGAAAGTGGATAAGGGCAAAAATCTGAGTGCGGGCAGGTCCCAGACCTCTTCAGATGCATTTCGAATCCATTCCTTAAATGGCGGACCAAGCCAACCATAACCTATTCAGGCCTTTAGACCCTGTCTTCCTGTCAGCTGCATAAATGGATGCTTCCACCAGCGTTGGCGAGCCCAATGCCTATGAATCTCAATCAACAGTGGGCCACTGCAATCCAGCATGATCCGGCCCATAAAGGAGAAAAATTGCTGCCCACCTATAAGGCCTCTTATCATAGACATTAAATGTTTCACTCGGACAACTGGGTAGTAGTCTAACTGCTGTTCCTACTCGATTCCGACAACAGCCAAAGATCTTGAATTCCTCATTTACCAAATAGGTTTGAATTAACGATAGCCTGCACGCAGGCGGTTGGATGGTCGAAAAGCCGGAATTGGTAAGAAGGTCGCCATCTTGGATTCGCGCGGCTAGGTCTGGGCCGGGTTGACGGTTGACAAAGCGAGCGAGGGGAGGGGGCGCGGAGAGGGGAGAAAAACCGCCTGCCCAAAAACCAGCTTCCCCTGAGTAGCACCCCACCGACCATGGCGCTTCCGCCCACGTGCCACACATTGTTAATTGACCAATTGAAATCAATGACCTGTGACAAGTTATCAATCACTTTAAAAGCGTGCAGTTCAAAACAAATTCACGTGTACATTGTAGGTCACTTGTCAAATTGGTGTAGATGGGAAATAATGCAGCATGTTACTACTCCGAAAAAAGCCGTGGAAAAAGTTGTCAGGCCAACACAAGCTGATACAAATAATACATCTCGGTTTTGTCCGTTCCAGGTTTCCGTTAAATACGAAAACTTTGGCAATTTAGTGAGGCCCTCTCTACGCCCCCTCCCCTCGCTCGCTTTGTCAACCCTCGACCCGGCCCAGACCTAGCCGCGCGAATCCAAGATGGCGACCTCCTTACGAATTCTGTTTTTTTCGACCATCCAACCGCCTGCGTGAAGGCTAAATTAACGGCGTCCAACTGTTGTGTTTTAAGGAGCCATTTACCTCAGCTCTTGTCACACTATTGTGCAAAGAAGGGTCCAATTGATGAAAGACATTAAAGAGCTATTTAAAGCTTGAAAAGTTGCTTAAAAAAGAGTGGTTTGTCAGAAAAAAACGTCAAAAAGCAGATCAATTAATTGACCTGCAAAAGGTCTGATTTTGCTATAGTTCAAGAAATCGCCTGTTTTTAACACTCGGAAATAAATCATTTTCATTATCGAAACTGCGGTGTTTACAAGGATTTCCAGCCCTGAGAAAAACCGTACTTAAACGCGTAAAATACCCACTGTGATAATATTGATGATATTATGAAATCACGTTTGACCCTTTAACTGTACTTAAATTTGTTGATGTCTGATCGAAACGTCATCGGATCTTCAAAGACTTCGTAGTTAGCATAATTAAACAAATAAGTAACAATTATTATATCTCTAAGTTAGTACGCGCGCTGTGATTGGTCAATTCAGCTGGCCGTGCGGGAGAGTTTGTTTGTGTTGCCAAACCGTTGCGTGATTTATCGCCAAAATTTCTTAACTTATTTAGCAAGTAAAGGTTTAAAACTTTCTTTTACTTTAAATTGTGTGCTAAAACGTAGTAACGACTTAAAAACAATTTTAAATTGACTCGTTTTGCTTTCGACCCACTTCAGAAATTTGAAGCCGTTCCTCATGGATAAAAATCGTTCCCGAACTCGTCAGACACACAAAAGAGATATAATAAATATCTTACTAACCTCGTCTTCTCGGTCCGTACTGTAAGTTACGGATCCTCGTTTTTTTTCCCCTACGATTTATGGCCCGCGCGCTTCGCGCTTGGGCCATAAATCGAAGGGGGAAAAACTCGGTCCGTAATTTACGGTACGGACCTCGAACTCGGTTAGTAAGAGGTATTTATCCTGCGAAATCGCGCGGAATATCGTCTGATACTTAGCCGACGAGGCCGTAGGCCTCGTCGGCTAAAATCAGACGATATTCCGCGAGATTGAGCAGGATAATTGTTTTATTATTCAACAAATTGATAACAAAACAGCCTAAATCCTTGCAAATCTCTCTGTCGACATTTTCTCACTTCACTTTTTCTTCCCACGTACGGAGCTACGTATATCGCCGAATATCTGTTACCTACGGATGACAGATATCGAGAACATCATGACCATATTTGGATAGTGTTACAATTTGCTGAATAATAATACACGATTGTTTGTAGATATGACATTTTCTGGAATTTTGCCTGTTCAACTTAATTTATATCTTACTCTCGCTGCACTCACATTCGAGATATCAAGTTTAGCGTTCGAAGAGAAATGCCACATGCAAGTGTGTCCATGTATCTTAAGCTTGGTTGTCATATGCCGCCGAACAACATACCTGGGACACCCTTATATGGCAGAATTTATCGCGGAATCATTACCTGTCCCAGGCATTGACCGCCCGCTTGCCTGCAACGTTGAGCTGAGTTCAATTTCGCAGGAAAGCCGGCAGTTGTCGGCCAAGGGAATATTTTGTGTGAACATCATGTGTGGAAACGACGTACTCCAGTAAGACAATTCCATCCATATCTACAGGTGAAATGTTGAAAATTGCGCCAATTCGATTTGCATTTCGCGCAAATTTGAGTACGTCGCCGATCCATCGCAGATTCGCAGATGCGCAGGGGACCCACTGGAACAGATCACCGAACGTCAGTGTCAGTTGCCACCGGCGACTACGCCGCGGGTAGGTCAGCGGGATATGAGAACCAGGCTTTACTCTATACACTTTATCTAGAGTTGCACAGTTCACGAATGACATTTCTTACCTTTAAGCAGTAAGTGTAAGTCTTGACTGCTTCTTCCTCCAGATAACCTACAAATCTGTGGCAAAACCTCGGGCTAAGAATGTAAGCTATGAAGAAAAGGTTTACGAAGACACCTGAAAAGAGCAAAAAGAAATGTTAAAGGAATGGTATCGGTATAATGCTTTACAGTCAACTTAACAATGAAATTTAATTTGTATTTTCGCACTATTCTGTACAGCCTACCGTAAAATCCCACGTCAAAGCCCTTCCCCCAGTTTTACGGTATGAGGAAAGTTAGCACAACTCATGAGAGTTCTTGATACGTTTGAGAAACAATGTGCAACACTTTACCATTTGTTTCGAAAATCAGTTCAACTGTCATTGTCAGTTGAAAGTTGAATGGCAATACTCACTGTTTACAAACAAGTCTTTTGATAATTAAATTTTGCCAACTACAGAGGTAAAGAATCCTTTGTTTCGACTGCCAATAAAGCTTTGGTTGACACATTAATGACAATAGGTGACGTAACGGTGAGTATCGCTATACGGAAAAATCTCTTGCAGAATCAAGAAGAACCGCTCAAGAGCATAGCCAGGGAGTGGGGGGGGGGTCTTGGGGTGCCCGTGACCCCCCTTTGTAAGGCTCTTTGTAAGCAAACAACCTACAATATTCAGATGATAATCTGGTGAGTACCCTCTGTATAACTCAGTGTGACCCCCCCCCCTTGAAAAATCCTGGCTACACCCATGCTGTTAACGAGAAATTACCGGCTTCTTTCACATTCAATTCGGGCTTATTCAATTTGTAACTGATGATGACAGAGGAACTGTTGAAATACGACTTTAAAATTTTAAGTGTCGTGATGCTGTTGCTTCTTACAATCTTCTGCTGTTTAAACTTTTTTTGAGATAAAAAAACGACAGGGTGGTGTGTTTATTCCATAATGTTGTGGGATACTGTTAGGGCAGCCTACAATCCTGATCAAAATTCCTTGGGACACTAACCACTTTTAAGAGTTTTATTTACACTATATTTCGTTATTATCACCTCCACGCTTTCCTCGGCAATCTGGGTGATGTACACTTAGGGTCGCACAGAGGGTGTCTCTGGCACCGTTCACGAACGGAAAAAAAAGATCACGGATCACGGATCACGGATCACGGATCATGGATCACGAATATACAAATTTCGTTTTCCCGAATCACGAAAATAAGCAAGTAAGATGCTCTTTTTAATAACCTGCTCTTCCACTAAAAACAGTGTCTCTGAAAAAAGCAAAATCGTCAAAGGTTAAGTCAAGGCTTCATAATGCAAATCGCATTCCTAAGTCACCCCCGATAGACGACTCTAACCATTCGGAGAACTCGCGTCTCAAAATCACGTAGAACAGAGTGCTAAAATCACGAATATCGGTTAATAATTCAAGTTCTTCACCGATCACGCAAAACCTTCAGACCACGGATCAAGAAGAAATTTAACAGTTATCACCAATAAGTTTCGCTATGTCTCAGAAAACAAGAAGTATGAACCAGCTGTATTGCGCGAACCACTCGACCTGTCAGCTATTCGATAAACATATTACCTTTGAATATTTCTTAAGCAGATCCGGTGCTGCATCACCTGAAATTCTTTATTATAATCTAAATTAAGACTGTCACCAATGCATTATGTATTTTTGTATAAAAAAAGAAAAAGACCTCACCTTGTGCAAGAAGTATAATTCCTCTGAATAGAATTCCAGGTTTCTTTAGTTCCAAAGCTGTCATCAAGTGCATTCTTTCATTCTCAGCTTCCTCTTTAATGCGTTGTTCAAATGGTGAAACAAAGTGAAACAAAATTTCTCAGTCACATGTTATGTGAAAAAATGGGCTGGGGGAGGTGGGGTGGCCAAGTGGTAAGAGGGCTGAATTTTAAATCTAGAGCTCCTTGATTCAAACCCTAGCCTCCATGCTACCACTACCTAGACTTGTTCTTGGTAGTCCCGAGTTCAACTACGCTATATAAATAACCAACGAGTCACTGTCTGCATTATTTGTTTATTTATTTACAGTGTTCCCAATTACCACAGCAGTGCTGATTTAATAAATTCAACTGAAGTGTTAGTAATTTTCGATAAAGCTTCAATTCTTTGATATAATGAAACAATACCTAACAGGGTGTGAATCCATCCATGATCCCTTGTAAGTTTCCTGAGTGAGTGAAAATGTCGTGCCATTGCTGCTATCATACCCGGAACCCCAGCCACTGTTTCCAACATGATGATGCGACTAAATTGAGAAATGGCAGACTGCAATTCACAACCTTTTACAAGAGCTCTGTCTCATAGCTCTGTTTAGCAATATATGTGCAACTGTATGTGTGGTTTGTGTGGTGTGGATTTTAGAGTCCTGAGATCCACAACTCAGTCGTTTGGGCACCTGGGTTAGGGAAGGTCTACGGAAATTACAAGGGCGTGGGAGGTCTCAATGAAGCAAAGAGCTTTAAAGGGAAGGTTAAATAAAAAATTTGAGATGGGCGACTGTTTTCAAACCAGAAAGCATTGTATGTGGGGGGTATGGTCATTTTCTACCACAACACAATGTGTATGAAATGCCAAGAGTTATATATTTAAGCAACACATGATTTCTAAGTGTGCTTGTGTGTGTTTTTTCACTTTTTTGTTTTTTCCTTCCATTGCTTTCCACATAATTTCATGGCTTTAGTTTATTTCTCTACCTTTTTATCCTAAAGTATGATCATTTTGCGTTTTAACCTGAGTTGTAAGCATGTGCATGAACATGTTACAAGTATTTAAGGTAGTCCTAATTACATATAATTTAAGCCTTCTTGTCTTCTCTGGGCTTCCTTGCCTATAACATAAATTGATCTTAAATTTTATATTTTTGAATGGTAAAAAATACAATAACAACAAGAGAACATTGAAAAGAATACTGCAGCAGCCACATAGCTTAATGTAGCTCTCCACCTCTTAGTCTCTGAATGTGTCGCACCCCATATTCATGCAAGAGGATAATGTTATAAGTAAAATATTTAGCTTGCACAATACACAACATAAAAAGATAATTAAACACTCATCTTCAGCTAATAACACAGCACATTTTACAATTTGAGTTGTAACTGACATCTGGGCCAGTGAGGAATATTAAAGATATCACAGAATTCCAAAAGTTCCATATTAAAGGATGAAGTGGTCAATTCACTTTAATTTGAGTTACTTTCTAGGGACTACAATGAAATTTACTTACTTCAACCACTTCTTTTCAGTCATCCTTCCAACTTTGTACAAGGAAACAATATCAAATCCCACCCTTAAAGTTTGCACACAGCCATAGGCAAGCTAAAATCAAAATCAACAACCACATAAAGGGGTCACATTTATTGTAGTTCATTTTAATTTAATTTAATCTAATTTAAATTACTGTTGGTGAGCTGACTTTAAAATTCAGAGCAACTTACAGTCTTCATTGGAAGAATCATAAGCTGCATGTGATTTTACCATGGAACTGATTTCCCAGCGCTAAGTACTATCAATGACACTTCCACTAAAAATTACGATAAATAACCCAATAAATGGGTTATTTAATATGTTTCTCCAGAATTAACGTTTTAGTAACCACTCTTAAAGCCACCCTGAATGAAATATCAACTGGCCAGCACAAGTCACAGCAGACAGATTCCAAAATGCTCAGGTTCTCTTTAATAATTCATGAGGTGGAAAAACAGAGTTGGTCATTTTTCAGAGCATGCTATAGCCCCGAGGGGGATGTTGGTGCTCATCATACAATTTAGTTTTGGTACCCCTTGGTGTGTTCAGGCTCAAAAACTCAAAGTGGGAGCTTTTGCTGTACCTTTTAGAAGGGTATTGAGAAAAACAAAATTTCAACGGCACAATGTGTTGTTTTTAAGGATTAAGGTACCTCTTAGCAGTGAAAAAAAATTCAAGCCACATCCACAAAACAGGATCTTGGTTCCTCTTAAGGGTTATTTTCAAAATTTCCGACAAGCACCCCCAACCCCCCCCCCCCCCCCCCCCTCTTGAGGATATAGCATGTACAACAAGGATGCTGTTACAACTGGATCAAATACACAGGTTCCCCATTCCCAAACTAAACACTTATACAAGAAAAGACCTTGTCAATCTTTGTTTTCTTTTCTTGATGGGTTATCTCAACACTGTTGACATCCCGCTCTGACCTAAAATAAACAATCAGTAATGGATGAAATTATACAGTCAGGTGAACATTTTGAACACTATTCGTTTTTTTGTAAAATGCCATTTAGTCAGTCTTATTGACAAGTCTTGTTTCACACTTGACTGACATTTGATGTTTATATTAAAAAGGTTCTGCTCAAGGTTTGAGCAATAAGCGCAAAACTTATTTACTGAAAGTCTACTCACAGCACAGTAACTTTTTTGATGCTATTTAAAACATCTCACCCCAATGCAATTCATTTCTCTAGGTGACCCCGTGATCAAATCCCCAAGTATTCTTGAGAAATTTAATGTCAAACCTTGTAAGATGGCTTAAAGCGCCGGAGTGTTATTGTGTTTTAAACTAACGCTTAAGGTCCATTTTAATTGAAACCTGGATAACTTCAAGTTCAATTTTCTATTCTGGGGTCAGCTTGAGAGCTAAAATCTCGATAAGATCTTCTCACCTTCAAAATATTATCATGCTAAGAGGTTTTTTGGTAACTTAATTTTTGCCATTATTGCTCAAATTTTCTGCGGAAATCATCTTAAAATTCAAGTCAGATCAGTTTACAAAATATCATTCTGCTGAGACTTGGACATATTTTTTAACCCATTGATGACGCCTGAGTGTGCCACTC
>JAEMPF020019035.1:603-12621 GCA_022496165.2 Catalaphyllia jardinei | reverse complement strand
CATTAACTGAAGAGGACACACGAAATGTAACTGTTCTGGCCCATAACGTTTCTGGCTACGACTCCTATTTCGTGGTAGAAGAATATCACCGCCAACACAGAGTCCTCAATCAAATCAGAAATGGAGCTAAACTTCTCCAATTAACCTTTGACAATATCAACTTTATTGACTCTCTATCATTTTTCCAAATGCCACTTTCTGCTTTTCCAAAGACATTTGGATTGACAGAGTTAAAGAAGGGCTATTTTCCTCACCTGTTTAACACGCCTGAAAATCAAACCTATGTAGGACCAATTCCCGACAAAGAATTTTACATGCCTCAATCAATGTCTGTTAGCAGTCGTAAAGACTTCGAGAAATGGCACGATAAAGAAAGAGTTGAGAATGCGGTGTTCGATTTCCAGATAGAATTGGTGGAATATTGCGAGTCTGACGTGAAATTACTGAAGCAAGGATGTCTTACTTTCAAACGACTTTTTGAAAAGGAGACAAAGTTTGACCCCTTCAGTCATATTACTATAGCTTCGGCCTGCAATCGAGACCTGCAGCAAAACCGAATGGAAGCAAACACAATTGCTTCCGAGCCTCTCTACGGTTGGCGACTTAAGACAAATCAGTCGAAAGTTGCCATGGAGTATCTACTGTGGCAACAAAGTCAGATCAGTGGGAGAATTCAGCATGTTGGAAATGATGGGGAATATCGCATTCCCCACAGTCGTTACACTGTGGACGGCTTCGACGCAACTTCAAACACGGTCTATGAATTTCAAGGTTGCTTTTGGCATGGCTGTCGCAAATGCTATCCTAGCAGATCCGAAACACATCTTAAATTGGAGCACCGCTGCACTGCCGACGTCTATCTCTGCACACAGGAAAAACTTCAATTCTTGCGTGACAAAGGCTACAACGTCATAGCAATGTGGGAATGTGATTGGCGGAAAATGAAAGAACAACGGGAAGACGTCAGGAACTTTGTAACCAGCCTCGATTTAGTGGAGCCGCTAAATCCCCGTGATGCTTTCTGCGGTGGACGAACAAATGCTGTCAAACTTTATCATCTGGCTAACATCGCCTCAGGAGAGAAGATTAATTATTATGATTTTACTTCCCTCTACCCCTTCATCAATAAGAATGCTGAGTATCCTGTCGGCCACCCTGAAATTATATTTCAGCCGGAAGATACAAACATTCAAAACTACTTCGGGGTCGCCAAAGTCACATAACTGTTTCATCCAGTACTTCCGCTGCGTGAAAATGGAAAACTGACATTCCCGTTATGTAGAGCCTGTGTACAGGGAGAGATGGAAAAACCAATGCTACAACGCTCCTGGGTTTGCAGTGACAGCGACAGTGAAAGACAAATTAGAGCTACATGGTGTACTCCTGAACTGAACAAAGCCGTTGAAAAGGGCTATAAAATAACTTACGTTCACGAGGTTTGGCATTTTTCTGAAACGAGGAAAGGTCTCTTTAAAGACTATGTGAACACGTGGTTAAAGATTAAAGAGGAGGCAAGCGGCTGGCCAGCTCATGTGGGCAACGACCCTGTAAAACAGCAAGTACATCTGAGATCCTACAAAGCGAGAGAGGGCATCGAACTGCGTCGCTACAACATTGAAAAGAATCCAGGCAAACGCAGCCTTGCAAAGATGATGTTAAATTTTATGTGGGGGAAGTTTGGCCAGCGCACTAACAAAACTCAAATCAAAGAGTTCGGGGACCCCCTGAAGTTCAGTGCTTTCCATGAGAGTGATGCAAATGCCATTTGCTACGTGAGTGTATTGTCTGAAGACATCGTTGAAATTCATTCTAAATTGAAATCGAATGACGAACCTGTCTCACCAAACCTCAACATTTTTATCGCCTGTTTCACGACATGTTGGGCTCGACTTCGTTTGTATGCAGCTGTGGACATGCTACAAGAACGAGTACTTTACACAGACACCGACAGTGTTATTTTTTCCAGTTTGCCTCATGAAAACAATCCTCCCCTTGACGACTTTCTCGGTGATTTCAAGGACGAGCTAGGGGAAGGCGATTTCGTCATCGAATTTTCGTCCGGAGGACCGAAAAACTATGGCTACCTCACGAAGAAAGGAAACGAAGAATGCAAAGTGAGAGGAATCTCATTAAACAGTGAAGGTATCAAGCAATTAAATTATCAAGTGTTGAGGCAACATGTTTTAGACGAAATTCAACGCCCTCTTGAGAAAACGCGACAAACTGATATTTACAAACCTTATCACATCGTCCGAAACTTTAAAGAGTACTCACTGGCCACAGTCGCTCAGAGGAAAAAGTACCAGCTTGTGTACGAAAAAAGAGTGATAGATCAAAGCACCTTCAAAACATATCCCTATGGTTATGAGAGAATAACAAAGGAGGATGTGGAAGTGGTTGAACTGTTGTGCCATTTGTAAACACTTTTGTAAATAGTTAAGCGTAATCCACTAGGGATCCTGTAATTTTAGGAAAACACTTGATATTGAAGCTGGTTTACTTTAAAATTATTTGATTTCTTTGTTTATGACCCTGTGGCCCAATGGATAATGCGATTGGCTACGGAGCTTTCCAATCCCTCTCTCTTCGTCATTCCTCCACCCTCAAAGGGGGCGGGCCTTCTGGTTACCATGGATACGTCAAACTCAAGAAAACAATAGAACTTTCCATAACAATACCGGTCAAATCCGTACTGAACTAGCCCACACCACTACTCAAACAGCATTGATTTCAGATATCGCAATCGATCAACATCAGAAAAAAGATAATCATCGTTTTGTTGTTGACAATAGTGGAGAATCAACCCCTTTTGATTGGTATCACGCTAGATTTAATGTAGATATCAATTTAGAGAAGCTAGCAGATGGAAATGATGTCGCTGCTGATGATCATAATGGAATAGTTAATTCAGCATCTTCTCTCATCAAAAAATTGACTATTAAGATGAATGTAGTTGATGTTTATGAATGTTCGGATGCAAACCATGCAACAAACATCAAAAATCTTCCGGAATATTCTCAGGGTTATTCAAAAAGTCAAGATACCAATGAATTCTTTTATATTGACACAAAAAGACATGCTGAAGAAAGAACAGCTGTAGCTCAGGCAGCAACTTACAATTCAGGTTTTGCTGCTAGAAAATTGCTACTGAATGATGGTGCTACAGTGAATGCAGAAATACCTCTTAATCGGTATGGCTTTTTTGGGAGCCTTATTGATCAACTCCTTCCGAATTCTAGAATTGAGTTCACAATAAATCTTGAGAGTGACAACAACCTTGTCTGGCAGGCACCAGATAATTGTCGTGTGATCCTTTCTAAATTTCAGCTGATAGTCCCTCGCATTGTTTTCAATGCAGATGAAAATTCATTATACAGGAGCAAATACCTTGAAACAAGAAAGTGGACCTATCTTCGTGAATCGGTTCATAAAAGTAACAGAAGACGGGTAACTTCCGCATTTCAACAGCGGTTAACAAACCAAGGCATGTTTTCGTTTTCATAATGAATGATGCAAATGATGAAGCACAGAGAGCCAATAAATTATGGTATAACACTTTCAGCGTTGTTGATAATAAAGCATTAAACAGCTGCCATCTTGAAGTTGGAAATGGAAGAGAATATCCAGAGGTTCATTACAAACCAAGTGAAGAACCATCACGTGTATTCCGAGATGTTCTGCTTTATGTTCATGCCAACAATCGTTTTGGTAGTGATACTCTCCTTAATAGGTCAAACTTCAGTACAATTTTTCCATTTATTTACTTTGATTTAACAAAGCAACCAACAGATATCAAAGACGGTATGACAACACTTACTTTCAAATGTACACTAAGCGGTGCTACTAATGCAGGATACTCAATTTATTCACTTGTCCTTTCTGAACAGAATGTTGAAATGAGAAAGACTGATGGGAAATTAATCCTGAGGTCTATGTAAAAGAATCAATCATAATGATAAAACATTAATTGTTTTGTATACGTTTTGCATACGTTTTGTAATCAAAGATTATGTAACGTATATTATATACAAGAAATGACTCAGCTTTCTGCAATAAATGTGAAAGTATCAGAAAATCAGAAGAAGAATATCAGTAATAGGCTCACGAATGACTCTCTTAGTGGGAATGACACTTTATACGTCCCAGCAATGGTTAAGAAGAGATTGGAGAAGAATCTTAAAGAGAATAAAGGAATGGAGATTAAGCTGTCCAAGACCAATATCAGAAAACAATTAGGTGGTAGTTTATTAACTTCAGCTCTGGCCCTCGCTCGCGCATTCGGACCACCAATTGCGAAAACAATGGGATTGGCAGCTTTGGCAGGTGCAACCAGCGCAGGCGCACAACAAATTGTCAAAAAAATATCTGGAAAAGGAGTACAGAAAGGTGGTTTCCTTATTCCACAGAATAAGATTGACAAGTTAATTGCAAACAAGCATCTTCTAACCGCAAAACAAAAGAAAGATATATTGGATGCCCTCCAATCAGGATCAGGCGTTATCATCAAGCCAACAAAAACACAATCAGGTGGTTTCCTTGGAACTTTGCTTGCTAGTATTGGGACTCCAATGGTATTGAAAGCTTTGACTGGTAGAGGTTTGCATGTTGAAATATCAAGACCAAGAAGATCGATACCAGTGTACATTGCTCCAACGACGGGGAAAAAGAAAGGTGGAAAGCATGGAATGATGATGCCATATCAACCACCACCATTCTTTGGTAGTTGGAATAAAAATCAGATTGGCCTTGGTAAAAAAAAAGAAAGGAAAAGGTCTACGGTTAGGACCAAACAGCCCAATCAACAATATTCTACTACTCGGAGCCATTTTGTAAATTATCAAATTATGATTTGATGGACTGGGTAAAACAACTTGGTATAAAATACTTCAGAGGTGTTTTCAGCAAGGATACATTACCATCACAAAAAAAAAAATAAAGAATGTGGGATAGTAAATCTTGATAACCACATAGGACTAGGTACACATTGGATAGCTTATAGAAACATTGGCAGATTTTGCGAATACTTTGACTCGTGGATTGAATATGCCATCAGAGGTTAAGAAATATTTGGCTACTAGTGTAAAACAATTAGTATATTCAACGGATGAGATACAAGAACGTGATTCAGTGTTATGTGGGTATTGGTGTTTATACTATCTACTGGAAAGACAGAAAGGAAGATCCATTCTTGATACAATACATAATGCTAAATTCGATATGTCAGACACAAGTGTCAATCATAGATTTATCATCAATTACTTCAAAAATATCTAAATTATATATATATATATATATATATATATATAATGGTAAAATCATATTGCGTCAAAGAAAAGAAGCAAACAGAATGTGTTCCAGGGAGTGAACGATATGTCAAAGCCAAAAATGGCAGAACCATGATAAAATGTACCTGTGAATCGTGTGGGATAACAAAAACCAAATTCATCAAGAACAAGGGAAACTAACGGAGCCCTCACAAGCTGGGGGCTTACTTGGAGAGGCTTTGCTCAAAGGTGGTGTTAAAGGTTTAGTCAATCTTGGAAGAGTTGGTGCTGCAAAAGCTGTCAAATCAGATGCTGCTAAACAAAAAATAAAAGATGTAGCTAACAAATATCTACATCAGGCATTAGACAGTTTCACATCAGATTTATCTAAAAGACTTGATCCAACACAAAGTGGTTGTGGATTACCAATACCATTTCCGTTTGTTGATTGGGAGAAAGCTTGGAATGTTGCCACTGCACCTGGATTGTTCAAAGGACCTGAAGTGAGTGCAAAAAAGGGTAGAGCCTTGGTTGCTGAATACAAGAGACAATACAAGGCTTACAAAGATGCTGGAAGGAGGAGATCATACAACTCATGGATCAAATGGAAAGGTTATGGTGGAGGGTTAGACATCCATAATGCCATTCTCAAGATTGCACCCAAAAAGGGTTTTGTGATGCCTGGACATAAGTATACAGGGCCTGGAAACCCTCTTGATGAGCAACTGAGGTATGATCCCAATACTGGTCAGATACTTGAGATATATCAACAACCAACAGGTAGAATAGATGCAGTTAGTATGCAGCATGATGTTGATTACTCAGTTTGTGGTAATAAACCAAAAGGTGATCAAGTGAAGTGCAAAAATGAAGCTGATCGTAAGATGGTTAAAGCTCTTGATGCTATTCCATGGAAAGATCGACAATGGGGTCATACTGTGGCTAGGAGCGCTATAGCAGCTAAGTCAAAATTAGGCATGGGTGTTAAGAAGTCAAAAAACGGGAAAAGCCGTCGAGTGAAGAAAACTGGCAAGAAAAATTAGCAGATGAGTTACATACACCCATAAAACGTAACTTCACTCGGCGGCGTGTAATCACAAATCATATTGATGAAATATGGGCAAGTGATCTAGTTGAAATGCAGCAGTTCAGTAAATGGAACAAAGGTTACAGATATCTTCTAATGGTTATTGATGTATTCAGCAAATATGGTTGGATCGTTCCATTGAAAGATAAGAAAGGTGAATCTGTCACTGAAGCATTCAAAACAATATTCAAGGAAGGTAGAAAACCACAATATATTTGTGTTGACAAGGGAAAAGAGTTCTATAACAAACATGTGAAAGACCTATTAGAGAAAAATGGGATACAAATGTACTCAACTGAGAATGAAGAGAAGTCATCAGTAGTTGAAAGATGGAATAGGACAATTAAATCCAAAATGTGGAAACAGTTCACAATTCAAGGTAACACAATGTATCTGGAAATGTTACCAAAACTATTAAATCAGTACAACAACACAAAACATTCAAGCATAAAAATGACACCGGTTGAGGCTTCAAAGAAAAAGAATGAGGGTATAGTTTACTTCAATCTATATGGTGATATGGAAACATCAAAACAGAAACCAAAATTTAAAATAGGTGATAAGGTCCGAATATCCAAATACAAACGGAATGTGTTTGATAAGGGTTATACACCAAATTGGACAGAAGAAGTGTTCACAGTTGATAAGATCCAATACACTAATCCAATAACTTATAAAATAAGAGATCTCAGAAATGAAGATATTCAAGGTAGTTTCTATGAATCTGAATTATTGAAAGCCAAACAAGATGTATTCCGTATTGATAAAATCATTCGTAGAGATTATAAGAAGAAACAAGCTTTAGTTAAATGGAAGGGATACAGTGATGATTTCAACAGCTGGATTCCAATGAAGGATTTAGGAAATATATGAAAATGATATAAGCACAAGTTATGTAATCTTATATTGATAAGATGATATAGTATGATTATCATATTATATCACAAATTACAGTTATCAAGACTGATTTTTGCTATTAATGATAGCCAAAAATATAATTACTTTTGGCTATTACACTTTTTTCTATGGTAATACTTGGTGTTATTATTGATTACTTTATCACAGTTTGGACATCGGTATTCCTTGTTTCGCCATTCCATGAGGTGTTTCTTTTTTTCTTCATCTGAGAATATTCGCGGTCTTATATTTGCTGATTTTTTGTAATCAGCTGGTAAGTCTTCTTGTTTGATATATTCCAATGTATAAGAATGACCATCTTTCTTCGACACACCTGATTTACAATTGTTGATACCCTCGCAAGCCATTTTAACTAAACCAGCGTTGATGCCTAAATGTTGATTGATTGAATACAAACTATTGAAGAATGAAATTTCATTTGTATCTTTGTTGGTGGCTTTTATACATTTTTTATTTTGATGATTTTTGGCAGTGAATGTATAATCACGGTCCTTTGCCGCTTTCTTACAATTCTTTTTTTGTGTTGTAAGTTGTAAATTACTTAAGCGATTATCTTCCTTGTTATTATTAATGTGATCGATTACTTTTCCTTCTGGTACGATACCATTATAACATTCATATATGAATCGATGGACTAGATATGCTTTCTGACCTGATTGGCCATGTTTTGTTACATCAAATTTCAAGTAACCTCTATGAGTCTTATTCCCTTTGTTGGGTGTTTGTTTGATGATATGTATGATGTTTCCATCTTTGGAACCAGCATATAAGTCATAAGTTGGATGAGTAGTGTAAACGCACTCGTTAACTATAATTTTTTTCATTATAATATAGTTCATATAACAAATCTTTATATCGAAATCAAAAAAAAAATTTTTTTCGTTAAGGCTTAAAGACTTGGCACATTAGAATATTATAAAAAAATGGAAGAAATCACCTAATTATATGAACACACAAAATCTCTCAAAACTAACCAAATCTCAACTGATTAATTTGTTATTGAAGCAGAATATGAAACAACAGGTTGAAACACAAGACATACCAACACCTTTACCAAGGAAGAATGTTAAGCAAATGGTTCAGGATTATGAAGACAATATTATTGATCCACCACAAGAATTTAAGGATAAACCAGTCCCACTACCAAGGAAGAATGTAAAAAAGATGGTACAAGAATATGAAAACAATATTATTGATCCACCATTAGAATTTAGGGATAAACCAGTCCCACTACCAAGGACTAAGAAACCAGTACCACTACCAAGGACTAAAATTGAGGAAACTGCTAGAGCTTTGAAAGGTTACACAAAGTCCTTCGAAATCAGCATCAAAAATAATAAAGATCCTCTTAATCAGCTGCAAAACACAAGAAAAGCAGTTGAATATCATATTGTTAAGATGTTAACATCTATGAAAGGTCTAAAATTTGTTGAAACGCTCAAAGTGACATTCAAAAAATTATCAAAAGATGAAATAATACACAAAACCGCTTATTTCAATAGCAAACCTATTACCATCATTAATAACATAGAAAACCCTGAAGCATTACAATTATCAAAACAACAAATCTTGAATATGATAGCTCAGTGGATTTCTGAAGGTTCTGGTTGGACCATTGAATCTGTTGACAATCATTATATCAATATTGTACAGTATAAACCAATGAAAGGCTCATCATATATTGAACTACCCTCAGAACTCAGACATCATAAAAAAGGATTGATCAATATGAAAAATGAGGACAATGAATGCTTCCGATGGTGTCACATCAGACGATTAAATCCTCAAGACAAAAATCCACAGAGAATCAAAAAATCGGATAAACAATATGTTAACAATTTAGACTACTCTGGAATTGAATTCCCAGTAACTACAAAGTAGTATAATAAAATTGAAAAGCAAAATGAGATTAATGTTAATGTATTTGGATATGAAAACAAGCAGCCATATCCCATCTTTGTGTCAAAAGAAAAATATGACAGACATATGAATTTATTATTAATAACTGAAAATAAAAATAAACATTATGTTTTAATTGAAGACTTTGATAGGTTCATGTATAACCAAACAAAGCATAAAGAAAGGAAGCACTTCTGCATGTATTGCCTTCAGTGTTTCAGCTCTGAAATAGTCTTGAACAATCGTAGAGATAATTGTATTCAAATTAATGGAGTACAAGCAGTGAAAATGCCTGATCCTGATAACAATATCCTAAAATATAATAATCATAATAAACAACAGCCTGTGCCATTTGTGATTTACGCTGAATTTGAAGCTATCACTGAGAAGATATCTGGTTGCCAACCCAATGACAACAAATCATTTACTGAAGCATACCAGAAGCATACAGACTGTGGCTATGGCTATAAGGTTGTCTGTTGTTATAATGATAAATATAGCAAGCCGGTTAAAATATACCAAGGTGAAAAAGCAGTTTTCAAATTCATGGGGGCTTTGTTGGAAGAAGTCAAATATTGTAAGAGAGTGATGAAAAAAGAATTTAATAAACCATTGAGAATGACAAAAGAAGATGAAAAGCAATTTCAAAAAGCTGAAGAATGTCATATTTGTGATAAAAAATATACTGATAAAGATATTCGAGTTCGAGACCACTGTCATATCACTGGTAAATATAGAGGATCTGCTCGTGAAGATTGTAATTTGAAACTTAGAGTAAAACCAGAAGAAGTAAAAATACCTGTTATATTCCATAATCTCCGTGGTTACGACTCTCATTTCATTATGAAAGAGATTGGAGCTATTGTTAAGAAATATGTTTATAAAAATAAGAAAGGTGAGGAGCAAGAGATTACCATCAATGCCATACCAAATAATATGGAGAAATATATGGCTTTCATGCTTGGTAATAGCTTAGTTTTCCTTGATAGTTTCCAATTCATGAGCTCCAGTCTAGAAAAACTAGTGAGTAATATGCCGAAAGAATCATTGAAATATACCTCTGAAGTATTTGAAGGTAAAAAATTAGATTTGATGACTAGAAAGGGAGTTTATCCTTATGACAATATGGATAGTTTTAATAAATTCAAAGAACAACTTCCGTCAAAAGAAGAATTCTACAGCATTTTAAACGATGAACATATATCTGATGAAGATTATAAACACGCACAAAATGTTTGGAATAAATTCTCTCTAAAAAATATGGGAGAGTATCATGATTTATATTTGAAATCAGATATTCTATTATTAGCAGATGTATTTGAGAATTTCAGGAAAACATGTCTTGAATATTATAAGTTGGACCCATGCCATTATTTCGCATCCCCTGGTTTATCATGGGATGCTATGTTGAAGATGACTAATATCAAATTAGAACTCATGACTGACATTGATATGTTTCAGTTTATTGAGAAAGGTTTACGAGGTGGTATTAGTTATATTGCTAATCGTTATAGTAAAGGAAATAATAAATACATGAAAGAATACAATAAGAAAGCGCCTTCAAAGTATATCATGTATCTTGATGCAAATAATTTATACGGTTGGGCTATGAGTCAGTATCTCCCACAGGTGGATTCAGATGGATGACACAAAAACAGATTGATGAATTGGATTTAGCTAAGTATAAAGAAGACAGTAAGAAAGGATTGATATTAGAAGTAGATCTCAGATATCCCAAAAAATTACATGATCTCCACAATGATTATCCACTAGCAGCAGAAAAGATGGAAGTAACAAATGATATGCTATCTGATTACTGTAGAAAAATATCTGAGAAATATAATATATCAACTGGTTTGGTTCACAAGCTTATACCAACCTTAGGGAAAAAAGAAAAGTATGTTTTACATTATAGGAACCTTCAGTTATATATGGATCTTGGTTTGAAGGTTGCCAAAGTACATCGAGTACTAAAGTTCAATCAATCCCCTTGGTTGAAACAGTATATCGACTTTAATACTGAGAAACGGAAAAATGCTAAGAATGCTTTTGAAAAGGATTTCTTCAAACTGATGAATAACAGTGTATTCGGTAAAACAATGGAGAATATCAGAAAGCGAGTAGATGTTAGATTAGTCACTGATGAAAAGAAATTATTAAAATTAACCAGTAAGCCAACCTATGTCAGTAGTAAGATCTTTAATGAGAATCTGGTGGCTGTACATAAAATAAAAGAAACCCTCACTCTGAACAGACCAGCATATGTGGGGATGTGTATCTTAGATTTGAGTAAGACTTTGATGTATGATTTCCATTACAATTATATTAAAGATAAATATGGAAGTAAAGCCAAGTTGCTATTTACAGATACAGATAGCTTAACATATGAGATTGAAGCTAAAGATGTGTATCAAGACTTCTGGAAAGATAAGCATAAGTTTGATAACAGTGATTACTCTGAGAGCTCACCATTTTATAATAAAGATAATAAGAAAGTGATTGGTAAAATGAAAGATGAAGCAGCTGGAGTCCCAATCACTGAGTTTGTGGGCTTACGATCAAAAATGTATAGTTACATGAAAGATGATCAGAAAGGAGGAAAGACTGCCAAGGGAATTAAAAAGAATATCATCAAGAAAAACATCACACATCAAAACTATAAAGATACATTGTTGAATAATAAACAGATGTTCAACAAAATGAAAACAATTAGAAGTGAGAACCATAAGCTTGGTAGCTATGAAATAAACAAAGTATCACTCAGCTGTTTCGATGATAAAATATACTTTCATGAGGATGGAATAACAAGCTATGCATATGGTCATAAGAATATCAAACATTAATTTGCAT
>JAEMPF020019034.1:0-12621 GCA_022496165.2 Catalaphyllia jardinei | reverse complement strand
AGTGCAATTACGATATCAACCAATTAACAATCTCGGCAAATTTTTATTGAGAACTATTGGATTGGTGGTCAAAATTAAGAGAAGTCAAGGATCCCGATAATATACATAAGTATATTTTATGGAACAACAAAGAAATAAGGATTGACGGCAAAAGTGTCTTCTATAAACATTTCTTTAATAATAATATCATATACACAACTCATCTGCTTCATGAGATGACAAACATTGAGTCCTTCAATGTCGTCAGGGATGCAGGATTGAAGAATTCCAACTTTTTAGTATGGACGGGTTTGAGGCAATCAGTTCCACTGAAACTGCATGTTCAAGTGCCCAATTTTGAGAATATCCTTGATTTACAAAAATTTAAGTGCCGTGATTATTATCATCTTCTTATAAAGCAAAAATACGAAAAACCAACTAAATGGGCCAAGTTGAGAGCAGAATTTAATCTGGAGGATAAGCAACTTTCGGAGGCTTTTGTTATGCCACTGAGAGTTGCAACTGAACCTTATCTACGTTCTTTTCAGTATAAAGTATCAAATTCTGTTCTATATACAAATGAATTACTTTGTAAGATAGGCTATATTTCTGACCCCAACTGCTCCTTCTGTCATAGACTACTGAGACGATATCTCATATTTTTTTGGATTGTTCCTTTTCTATTTCCTTTTGGAATGAGACGTGTGAAAAAAATTTAAATAAACTTAATAGTTGCGTTTGCCTCTCTTTAGAATATCGTGAGATTATTCTAGGATTTTTAACGGGGGAGATGGATCTGCTTAACTATATAATCATTTTAGGAAAAACGTACTTGTGGACTTGTCGGTGTAAAGATACGAAACCATCTTTCAATCACTTTGAAAGAATTTTATTAAATAAATATCAAACCGAAAAGTATATTTCTTACAAATTAAATAACATCAATCCGTTTAAGAAAAAATGGAAAATTTTTGAGGAATTGTTTCTTTTAAACAATTAAGTCTACAATTATGTGCTTGTTCTAAATGGTGTAAGTATGAGCAGTGCAATGTAAATGTAAGTATGAAATGAGAATTGTAAGTAGTGTGAAGAAAAATAAAATGGGAAAAAAAGAAAAAAAAAAGAAGTATAGACTTAATAAAATCCATTTTTGAAAAAAAGAACACAGCCAAATAAGTAGTATAGGGGGTCAGTTGGGACGGTAGCCAATCAGAGCGCAGCATAATTTGAATGGACCAATCAGAAAGCCGCATTTCACCCACATGACCAAAAAATCGCAAAGCATGATGGTACATGGACGTCGGAGTTCTGGACCCGAGTTTAGGTTAGGGCCTAGACCCAACGGCCAACATGGGAGCGAGGTTGTTGGAGCCTAGACCCATGCGGCCAAGGCATGGAAGCAAGGCTGGGACCAGAAGTGACGTCATGGCAACCGGAAGTAACATCATCAGACTGGAAAGAACGACAGACCCACGGTGAGGTCAAAAACAATTTTATTCACAGATTCATTAACAATTCAGCATTTTGCATGTCTACGTCATCGAGTTGGGCTGCCTGGCCTTGACTGAGATCTTCTAGATCGTCTAGGAAGGGGGACTGTTTCTCGTAGCCACAGGGATAGACAGGAAGGTGTCGGGATCGATGACACGCTTGTTGAAGACCACTCGGTATCGCTTGGTTTCTTCCACGGTCGTCAGCAGCTTGGTGTCAACATTCTGTTTGATCTTGTGTGGGTTGTGGACTCAAAGTTGCCTCAGGTCGTCTTCGGGTTGTGGGACTTCATTGGGGCCATTTTGTTTCAGCAGCTTGTAATTCAATTGCACCTGTCCCCGTGCAGCCTGACCAATCAGAGCGCCGTATTTTTGAATCAACCAATCAGAAAGCTGTATTTGGCCCACGTGACTTTTTTGGTTGGGATGTTTTTGGAGGTCTGGACCTGAGTGTCCTGGGACCGAGTGGGTGCGGTTGGCATTAGAGCGAGGCTGGGGAGCTGGAACCAAGTGCAGCCAGCATGGAAGTGAGTCCTCCTTACTAGTCTGCCATGTCGAATGAGTCTTAATTAGGATCATGTCAAGTTTACTTACCCATGTGGGACATGCTACTCTAAGTCTGCATGCACAGTAGGAAAAATGCGAATTTTATGGAAAAAGAGGGAAATAATGATAGACATGTTTTGATTTGTTGTCGGAAAGGCTGAAAACCGGAAATGACATTTTATTCAACATTTCATGAGATTGTGGTGGCCATCTTGGATTTGAAAATCCCATAGAAATTCTCTAAGTTGGCTCATGAATAAAAAGAGAGAATGTATGGGCGCTGCCCCAATTAACCTCCTAGAGTCCTCACCGGAAATGACGACAGACCACGTGATTGAAAAACGATTTTTTTAAGTCTGTCCTAAACTGGGTCTGTAAATGTCCTAAAAGGACAGAAGGTAAAGTCTGCATATGAGCCAAGTGGCTCATCATGCAGGAACTTATCCCAGTTTCTATAGCATGAGGCTACTAGGGGTATTTCTACTCCCCCTGGATGGGATGCTAGTCCATCACAGAATTACCCCTAGAATTAAGTTCATCATTACCCATTCATACACCTGAGTGGATAGAGCCACTGTGAGAGTAGAATATCCTGCCCAAGAACACAACATAACGTCTCCAGCTAGGACTCAATCCTGGACCTCTCGATCTGAAGACGAGCTAACTAACCATAAGGTTACTGCACATCCTCAGGGTATAGCAGCCAAACCATTCTCAACCATTTTGAAGCAATCCAAAATTGCAGGTGCTATCAATTTAGCAACTCATCAGTCAACCCAACATCACTTTCAGGGCAAGATATTACTCCTATGGGAAGAGTGTTGTCTTAAACAGAGTCAGGATTTCAAGGTCCCGGCAGTATTCCTAAACCCAAACATTGATCAAGTACCCACTCTCTGTTTTTGTCTTAAATTATACTGACCTGTGCATTGCAATAGCATTCATTAGCAACAAAAATGTTGACATTTAATTGCATTGAATTTTGAGAGTGACACATTATATTCCACTGTAAATGCATTTTTATTTACAATAATTATACTCAATGGCTTGGTTTGTTAATATTTTTCTAGCAATAGAACCACTGATATTGTAAGTTTTGATTAAATCAGTTGTGTCTATCTTAAAGATAGAAAGGTGGTGGAGAGAACTCCACGAGAGGTTAGAGAAGTATTTCAAGAGTCATCTGAACTGGTTAAAAGAGCAAGGTCACTATGATCCGAGGAATTCCACTGATAGGTGAGGACAGTGAATAAGAAAAAAATTAGTGGCAGGCTATGAACACTACACAATTGCGGTGGAAGCTTACCTTTCAAAACAAAAGAATAGGACCTGAAGACTAAAACGAACTCATGCCAAATAATATATTTACCAAGAGCGCCTTTGATTTATTGATCACCAGTGAATGTTTTATAGCGTTTTTTTGACCCACAGGATGCTTCTTGCATTTCTTATGATACCCCTCATGCAAAGGGAACTTGATACTTTCAAAGACACTATCTGGAATGCTCACAGAATTAGACCACAGAAAGATGCTGTCCTTCCATGTGGCATACCTGACCATATTTACAGCTTCCTGGAGGAATATGGCTTAGAACAATGTGGTAATCTTGGATTTTAAACAATTTCAATCTTGGATTAAGTTTCACTTTTCTGGAAATAATAATCATACCAATAGATACTCATATAAAAACAAAGGAGGAAAGAACTTAAACTAAGAATAATATATCTCAATTTTGATATTTAGCTTAAAACAATGGCTGTCAGCATTAGGCTATATAAGGAAGTACATGTAAGTAAGCGACATTATTTTATGAGGGTGACACGTAACTGTACCTAACATTACCAGAGATAAAATTGATTGAAGCACATCTTATGAATGCTCCAGAGTGTGTGAGCTGGTGCAGTTACTAAGGGTAAATGTATACTCTTAGCCATTGCCATTATAACCTTTTGCACAACATAAAGGTTTAAACTTGATTCAGGAACTCTTAGCTCAAAAACTATCTCAACCTTCTTTTCAGGATTTGCAGTTTCAGAGGTGCAATTGAGGGAAGCGGCTGAAGAGTCTGGTGTTCTTAGTGTTAAAGATGACTTCCTTGATCCTGCATTTAGAATGGAGTGTGAACGGCTGATTCCTAACTTTAACAACATTGTTGCAAAAGACTGTAGAGAAGCATATCTTTATTTAAAGCGTAATTTTAACATACATCTATCTACTTAAAGTTTCTGTTACCCTGAAACAACACAAATTTGGTCATTGTAATCAACAATTTGTAACAGGTATCAGGCATCATTTTCAATTGAAGCAATCTGAGTACAAATCAGAAAAAAGTAAGTTGAACAACTAATAACATCTTTTGTTGTTATTGATCATACAACTGCTACATTTAATATTTGTCATAAATCTGTCACCAATAAGTGATTCCATACTATACAATAAATACCATTTGTCATTCTGAGGAATTACACCTCTACCTTTTTTGAATTCCCTGAAGGGTCTTTACTTACAAATATAACTACAAGAACATTGCATGTAACAGTAACTCAACTTGTAAATAATAATAACTTCTTGATTGTTTCAGATTTCGTGATTGCATGGCTGTCTGCAACAAAACCAACAGCAAGCTTAAATTAAAACAACGTGTAGTCTATTTGGCTCAACAACTTAATGTGTCTTCTGCATAAACTGGTAAAAGAAACATCTAGGTTTGACGTGGCAGACTTATCTTACACAGCTTCCTTGGCTAATCCAGAGTTGAACATCAAAAACAATAGTGCACAAGGTAGTTAAGGATTTTGTTTTGGAAATTTTGTAAGTCCTAACAAGACACAATACATATTGCAATCAGAATGACTATCAATAAAGTTGGAGATTGCTGTAAGGGACAAATTGCCAGCAGAAAATAACACCTCTTCACCATCTAACAATTCCTTTGAGACAATCTCGGGATCAAATAGGATGTGATCACTGCCCTGCATATCTACCACCATGATATTTTCATGTGATCGCTCATACGAAAAGTGGGCCAGACTTTCACATTTCTGTTGAATCTCAGAGTCCACACCACAAGGTATTCCAGTGTTGTTCAGGTACTTTGTGAATTCCCCATCTATATATTCTTCAACAGTGACCCACTCATCACCAGACTGCCCATGGATTTTTCCCATGTATATTTTATTGTAGGTGAGTGTTTTGCCATACAGTTCCAAGTTACCATTCAACTGTAAATCTTTCTCCAGTGTTTTGGTAAAATTTCTCGCGAGCATGTGCATTTGCACAACCTTTTTTGTGTGCTGCTCCAATGTCTGTTTAGTCTGTTGTATTATGTCCACTGCGGATTTCAGATATCTCTTCACGACCCACTGCTGATTACAGAATCCTGCTGTTTTACTTGTGGCTTTGAACGCTTCACGAAACCCTCCTTCTCCAAAAGGCTCTTTGGCTAGGCTGAACTCCACCATTGTAGGGCTTGACCATGTCATGTCGGCAATAGCAAACGTGAAGAGATCAATCGTTACAGTGCTTCCGTTGATGACTTTGCCGAGTCTCATCATTTCTAACACCGACAGACTCTTTGGAGAGGTTTTACTCTGACTTTGGACTTAAGTAACTGGCAACGACTGGGTATTAGCCCGTCTAAACGGTCGTTTCAGCCGCCTGTCGAATTCCATGCGGTCTCCAGCGTCAGCATCTCGATCGTTTGGCTCAATAAAACGTACATGGACAACCTTTAGGTCAGGAATTTGTTGTAAGGAAGAACAAGACGGGCCTTGTTCACCCGCAAGTACGTCGCATACCATACGTTCTCCCACTATTGAGGCGAAGTGCCTTCTACACGCGTTCTTTATGTTGTCAAGTGTCACTTCTTCGTAGTCGAAAGGGACGAATTCTCGCGGGCCGATGCGACTGTACTTCTGTGCTTTGCCCGAAACCTCGGTGCTTAATCTTTGAATGACTATTTCTTCTTTCTGTACGATGTCATGAGAAGGTGCCTTACGCTTGCCAGTTCATTTCTCTTTCATCGCCGTCTTGAAGTTTTTCCACTGGGTAGCCATTTTGCCGGCCATACAAATCTAACCGTTACCAGTCCCCTCTCCTTCATCCAAAGCCACCTTTGCACAGTCTGCTGGGATACTATGGCAGTCATAGGCCATGGACATTTTAATTTTATTTTGTTTAATTTAATATATAATACCATGGCAGTCATAGGCCATGAACATTTTAATTTCATTTTGCTTTCAGTTAATTTTAAATTTGAAAGGGCTTTAACTTTACTTTTACTTGCACTTTAACTTCATTTGATTTGAATTTAGTTTCGAATTTATTATGGTTTTATTTTCTTTTAATTTTAAATTTTCACTTTAATTTAAAATTATAGCCATTTTATATTTGTTTTAATTTTACTTCACTCTAATTTTGTCGAAAAATATGGAAAAATTGAATGGCAGCCATCGGCCACCATACACAGACATTGTGCAGTTCCAGAAAATATCCATACCCCCACGGAAGGTCGTTGGAAATTCCGAAGGGGAGGGGGGATCAGAGGCTAAAATTTCCGAGGGTAGTGGGGGGCTCAAGTCTAAGCTTTTTCCAGAGGGTGGCAAACAGTTCGTAACGAACGAAATAATACTTACGTAAATTGTTTTCACGATCAAAAAAGGAATTGAAATAAATAAATTACTTCTCTATTCACCTGGGCTTAAATGTGCCTTGCCATTAATGTTTGTGTTCTCGCTGCGATTTTCCTGTCATTATCCCCAGAAGAATGTGGCCTCTCATGCACTAAACCGAACCGATACAAAATGGCCGACAGCAAAATTTGATCTCCAGATCCCTGGCCGAGTGCCTCGTACTCATACCCATGCTTACGCCACTTTCGTTTACGTGAGGTCACCCGAAAAGTAACAAACAAACACAAGTACATTTGCCGAGACAGCACAATTTATTACACAATTTTTAACAAGGCTCAGCGAAAAGCCGAGAAAAAGGATATCTTACGCATGCAGCGAGCCGTGGCTCACTTTGCAACAAAGCTTAGAAACGTAGAAACTTGGAAACTTTAACTTTGGTGCTAAATTAAGCGATTACACACATGCATTTTTATTTATCGTTCAAGCAAGGACTTAGGTTGCAAAAAATCAGTGTTCTCATATTTAAAAAGTTAATGGCAAAGCAATTCCATTAATCTTTGGAATTCAGTTCAATCATCTTCTGTGCTAGCATCACTTTCTTCCCCGCTCTCTTCTCTTTCGCTAGAAGTCGACTCGAGTTCACTTTGGCCCAAATCCTGTTGTTCCAACAGTTTTCTTCTAGTGTCCGTCGCCTTCCTCAGAGCGTCCTGTGCCTTACGTAACTCGGCCAGCTGCGAATCCAGATCTTTTTCTAGCTGCTCAACTTTAACTGATGCTTCTTTGCGTTCAGTCTTGCTTCTGCTGTCAAAATAATCTTGTCTGCGACTTGTTAGTTCTCTCTGAATATCCTGAAACGATGTTGCGGCTGTTTCGACGCGTTGCGTGTTTTTCGCAAAAGTTGCATCAGTAAAAGGATAAATCTTAAATAACGTAGTAAAGTAATAAAAAGAATTGATTGTACCTCTGTTAGCCATCAATTTTCGACATTTAAAACGACTTGGAACTTCCGAGGAGTTCTGAAATGAGGGTAAAGAAAAAACGGAAATTCCAGAGGGGAGGGGGGGTCTTCACAAACCCCTCTGGAACGGAAATTCCGAGTGGATGGGGGGTTAAAACGAAAAAACCTTCCGTGGGGGGTATGGATATTTTCTGGAACTGCACATTGTTGAAGTGCGTTAGAATCATAACAGGAACAATGTGTGGACATGGTATCTTTGTTAACATTTTTGCTTGGAAAAGAACAACCTTGAGGATACGGTTACCCTTATATGTAATGACCTTTCTCAAATAGCATGAACGATACCTCTGGTTGTTTGCTATGGAATTTAACACTGCAACAGATTCATTCAGGAAGAGAACAGAAAGCGTTAAGTGACGAGGGGTGTGCAGAATAGCTAGAGGTTGTATTGATTTGGAATATAACAACTGTGCACCCATCTTCACTTTACCGTTCCACTCTCTTATATCATTAATCTATTGTCAAACAATCCTATTCATTAATATGACAAAAGTAGTAGAGGATAGCTCAGTGACTTTATTGTGTCCTCGCGATGAATTAAAGTAACACTTCAAATCTTTCGAGCTGTGTTGCTTTGCCTGGTCCCAGACCTCTCTCAGTGAGCACATCTGTGGAGATAAAAAATACAAAAGCCTCAATGAAAAGGGGACCAAAACAAAATCGCACCACAGACACAGGACTACCCCCTTGAAAATAGTTATTAAAAAACGTCTTGGTAGCTATAACGGTCGTAAGCTATGGGTGACCACAACATTTTGACCCCTGTGATGATGCGTATCGTTGTCGATAAGAGTATTGCATAAGACAGATGACAAGAAAGGCCCACCAAAAACTATGTGAATGGATGGTATTGTCTTTCACCAATCACTTTCAACACGAGGAAAACTACATGCCATATAATGAGAGTGACTCAGAAGAGAAAAAATATACGTTCACAGTGTAATGCATACACCGACCCAGTTCTGTTATTAAAGGTAGTAGTTCAGACCAAGAACCCTCACCCAAGGTAAAACATACTGCTTATTGCAACTCTACTCCGCAACTCTTAAGATCTAGTAAGGCTCGTATGGCTCAGATCCAACCCGAGAACACCTCATTCATTGGTAAATCCAGCACAGCAAAGACTGAGAAGAGCCCCTGACTCTGTTATAGAGTTCCGTTGGCTAGGATGTAGATAGCTTAAACTAATTTGTTTAATTATTAAACATTACTTTCTAATGACTAAAGACATACCCATCCCCTTTAAGTATGTTTATAACAACACTTTTATGGTAGAATAATTTGGAAGACACAAACACAGGGCATTTCAAGTCCTGCTGTTGTCAATAATTGGACTCTATGACCCACATGTGGCGACAACATACTTTGTAGCAGTCTTGTAAACCGCTCCAGAATCCGCTCCTGGTTTGTTTTAAGAGATGTTCTCTTCGACATTTCAAGGAGTTTCTGCGTTTCCCGATCTCTTGCAGTACCTTCTGTCTTTTCAACTTGTCGTACACTTTGGGTTTGATGGTTATTTTCTCTTTCAGCAAATTGAGAACCATCTCGCTGACAGCATTAGAGACCTTAAGATACCCCGAAATCGGTGTACGGGTACGGGTAGTGTACCCGTACACGTAAAATGTTACATGTGCGTAGCCATTTGATTAAGATACCCGAAAAGTGAACGCGCGGGGATTGGTAAAGATTGTTTACAAAGATGGCGGCCACGGCGGCAAGGTTTGCCCTTTTTTCTCAGAAATTAGTTAACTGAATTGTTTAATAAAGTCTATCAAATGTATCCAAAATTCTTCTGTACGAATGTTTTCTCTTTAGAAAGTACGCCAATGATATGCTTCTTCTTCATGCGGTCGACACTGAGGATGAGGACATTGAAATTCTTCTTGTGGATGCTTTGAGCAAAGTTCCGTGTAGTGTTGACTTGGGTTTTAAAATTGACCTTGAAAGTTTGGACGAGCAAACTTGTATCGACTTGTTTAGGTAACAGCGATCTTAAATTATAGTTGTCACAACAAAGGTAAGGTATTCGAACTCTTCAAACCTTACAACTTTTTGACACAGGTTTAGCAAAAACGATCTTAGAGTACTGCACGATGGTCTTTCAATACCTGCTGTGTACAAGTGTCCAAATGGAACTGTGGCTGGTGGCTTGGAAGCACTGCTTATCCTGCTGCGAAGATTAACATATCCAAACTGTCTGTGTGATTTGTGTCAGTTGTTTGGAAGACCTGAACCAGAACTGAGCATGATAGTCCATGAGGTAACTAAATTTTTTGTTTCCATTGGTGGTGGGGGAGGGAGGGGGGAGGTGTCAGCATTAATTTGTGTAAATAAATTAGCCTACCCTTATCATGAGGGCCATTATTATGTGTGACATAATAAAGAGCACTAGCATTTCTAGTATTAATAGTATTAACTAGCATTAATATTTATAAAACACATCAAAACCTAAGGGTATTCCATTCATTTGAAACATCCTCTAAATGTCTTCCTTCAAGCCATGTTTATATGACCATTTCCCTCCACTTTCTAAAGGTGCTGAATGACATATACATCAGGTTCAACCACTTGTTGGAGAACTTGGACCAGAAGCCATACACAGTGCTGGAAGTCCACTAGACAACTGCTGGGGTTTTATTGATGGCACACTAAGGCCATGCTGCAGACCCATAAGAAACCAGCGAATTTTGTTTTCTGGGCACAAGCGGACACATGGTTTGAAATTCCAGGTAGTATAGTGCTATCATGTTACTTTTTGTCCATTTAATAATTGGATATTAATTTATTTTGTGTTTAACATTTGCTTTTCAATGTGCATTGTGTAAATGTTCTAGTTACATCTAACTTAACTATTGTTTTATTTTTCAGAGTGTTGTTTGTCCCAATGGTTTGATTGCAAACTTATATGGCCCAATTGCTGGACATCACCATGATGCTTTCATGCTTCATGAGAGTAATTTAATTCCCAGGCTTGAAGGAAAGTTCAGGGCTCCGCATATATTCAGCCTGTATGGAGACCCCGCCTACCCTCTCCGTCAGCATTTACTTGCCCCTTATAGAGGAGCAATGCTAACTCCAGCTCAAGAGTTGTTTAACAAAAGAATGAGTAAAGTTCGGGAATCAGTTGAATGGGCATTTGGGAAGGTTGTACAATATTTTGCATTCCTCGATTTTCGTAAAAACCTCAAAGTCCTTTTGCAGCCAATTGGGAAATACTATGTTGTGGGTGTACTTTTGATTAACTGCCATACTTGTCTATATGGTAGTGTGACTTCAGATTACTTTTCCTTGCCTCCCCCTGACCTACACACATACCTAAGTTGATAATTAAACTTAGAAATACAACTTTATCTCAAAACCTTTTTTTTATTTAGTTATTTCTCTAAAACTTTGATAAGTTTCTCTTCTCACATAAAAGTCCACTTCCATAAGTTCTTAACTTCTCTTCTTACAAGAATGAAATATTCAACCCAACATTAAAAAGTCAACATGAAGTGTCATGCAAGCATACAGCATTAATTTTGTAGTGCTACTTTTTGGAGGTAATAAAAGCTTTTAATAATTCAAGCTGCATGTTCATTTGTTGCTCCTGTAGGGAAATTCGTCTCTTCTCAACTTCCAATTGCTCTTGCTTAAGTTTAGTTTCAGCCTCAAGTGCATCACGTTTATATTCTAGCTCCTGGGTTCTCAGTGTACTTTCTAACTCCTTCTTTTCTGACAGATATGACATCACATCTGGTCGACCTGGTTGCTTTCTTTTCTTTGGCTTTCCTAGCACAAAAATAATTATTTAAGGCTAATTACATAATCTGTGTGAATTACTATTTTCACAGGAAATACCAAGGTTATAACTAAAGATATTTTGAAACTACAAAATAACTGCATTTTGCTAACAGCTTGATACTTACTATATTCCACAGTGAACCTAACATGGAGGACCTTGACATACAAAGAAATCAGAGATGAGAATGCCCACCCAACCCCAACCACCCAACCCCAACCCCCCTCCCCCCATCCCCCTCTGGGATGAAAAAAAATGTACCTCTACTGAACTTCTGTCCAGAAATGCAGGCTAATGAGATTTAATGCTCTTTATGAATGAGCATCACTGTGTCATTTTCATATTACTTCATATTTGACAAAATTATCTGTGTTTTGGTGATTTTATAAGAAAGTGGACACTTTGTGATGCTTATCATAAAGAGCATGCATCTCATTAACCTGCATTTCTGGACATATGTGCACTACTGAACACTTCCTGAGCGTAGAAGTTTTCTTCACAAGTAAAGTAGTAGACCGCAGCAGTAGTGGCATACACAACTAGTTATACTTACTGGCACTGGGGCCAGCTGCTCCCTCATTGTCTGAGTTGTCACTGCCTGAAGTACTTGATTCTGTGAAAAGAAAAAGTAAAGAACAGCCATGGTTATTTTTAGAATTCCTCACTTTCAAAATGTAAGTCTCAAGTGAGTAACAACTTACTTCTCTTCAGTGTTTCCATAGCTTTATCCCTGAATGCAGTTGCTTTCTGTTTATCCTTTTCATCTTTTTTCTTGCCTTTCTTGCTCTGCTGCTGTAAGTCATCAATATAAGCCCTGATGTCATCTAAAAGTTGATGAATTTCATTATACTGTTCCTCAGTGCCTGACCTGACAATTAAATAATAAGACCCTCAGCTATTGTACTTGTTATTTTAATGGCCGCATATTTTGGTAAAAATTCAAAATGAATGAATGAAATACTTTTTTAAGGCTGCAGAGTTCTCGTCTTTGTGATGGCGAAGAAGAACATCAAAGTGCTCTTTACATGAGCGGCCTTTGACTGTGATTTCTTCATTTGCCCATGCTCGTTGGAGATTGTCAGCAATAAGGTTCCAGTCATTGGGATTACTAGGTCTTAATGCCAGCACTTCTCTAAGAAGATCAAGGTCATGGTTTACGTGCCATCTAAACATGA
>JAEMPF020019033.1:0-12622 GCA_022496165.2 Catalaphyllia jardinei | reverse complement strand
ATTATTATTATTATTATTATTATTATTATTATTATTATTATTATTATTGCTACTACTACTACATTATTATATTATTTACCTTCGAATAACCTGGCTCCCGCATGGTGGAATTCTGGGGAGATTAGGATAAAGATCGGCTGCGAAAAGATTATTTGGTCCAGTACATTTGAAGACAATTGTAGTTCAAGTGCAAATATGTAGCTTCGGTCACTGAATATTAATGTGAGGCATCCTCTCCTCAACAGGTATGGGAGAGTACAAAACATGCACAGACGCGTTCTTGTTTAGTATGGTAAACCCGTATAGCCTGGGACCAACTAAAATGCCACTTAAGACACAACAGCAACGGGGATCATCTACTGTGATAGCAGCAATGGACCAGCGTTTGGTGAAGGACACGACTTATATATATCCAATAGTGCAAACACAAATACTTCAGGGTGCAGTGGTCTCGGCCACATGTATGAACGCCCTCCAGGACAGCAGGGGACATTGTTTGCAGGGAGTGAAACTTTTACCGTTACAGATTACGAAGTGTTTGGACTTAACACATGACAACAATCAATACAATTAGAACTTTAAGCATTTAAACTGTGGTTAATGAGCTCTGTAGTCTACATTGTGATAGCCTTTATTTTAAAACGATGAGTATTAAAGCTACATGAGCTTGTGGGGTCGTTTGCAATTAACTAATTACAAGTAAACTAAGATAAAAAAAAAAATAAAAGACTAAAAACTAAGAACTATACGGACAAAACGCCGCTGTCATCTTAAGGTGTCACTAGTTCTGATATCTTCCCTCTTTTAGCCATTGTGCAATGACTTTAGGTCAATGTCCAATGTAACGTACTCGTTTACCACATGGGTGATCTCACGACAAAGCTCCCAGTATTTTTCCGCCATGCTCTCATGTGATTTGAGCATGCTATAACCCCTCCTAACTCCTTCAATCCCCACTTAGTAATCCCCTTGTTTTTCTGGCCCTGTCTCAGTTGTAAGCTATTATTCAAGCTAGGCTGTTCTCCGCTTCCCACCCCCCCCCCCCCCCGCCCTCCCTGTATTGGTAGCTTTGTCCTTTTCCCACCTTTTTCCTCCAAGTGGTTGTAATTACCTTTTGTGAGACCTTGGCTTTTGCCTGCTGAACCTTATCAGTATATTTACGGCTACATTATATCCCTTTTATTGTGTGTAAACCATAGCTGCTTAGTCAATAAAGGTTTTTTGGTGGCAGGGAAGTGCAACCTTGGCTGCACTTTGCCCCACAGTAAGTGCTATGGCCACCTTTGGGAATAGGTCCGGATCTCTCCAGGATGGTGCCATCGTACCATCTGACCTATTGTCCTCCCAGAAGGGCACCCCTCTTCTTGTTCCTCCTATGTTACCTCCTAACATAAGTTTCCCTAGAGACACCGCTACTCTAGGGGAGATAGGCTCTTCCTTCCCTGCCAACCATGTTGAGCCACTACAATCGGTGTTTTGTTTTTTCTGTTTCTTGCATCTACCCAGCATAAGAAGGGAGAGAGAGGGGTTGCAATGTTGTTACCCATACAAATTTCCTTTTGTGTGGCCATCCTCGCTGGTAGTTAGATCTGGCCCTCCCTTGTATGGGTGTGGCCATAAATATATTAAACTCCAATAGCAGTGTCTCATTAAGTAACACTTCGTAATAGGTAGTTGATCCATCATGGGTAATACATGAAACGTTGAACTAGGGTAGGCATGTACTGTGCGATTAGTTTCGATTTGAATTAATTTGTATTTTTAGTTTTTCTTGTTGGCTTTATTGTTTTTTTTTTTTGTTTTGTTTTTTTTTTTTATTTTAAATTCGATAAAACAAAAATGATAACAAGATGTTCCAACAGTATTCCGCACCCGATAAAACATATCTATAGACGCCATTTAGTTCAATGTTATCACTTTTTCATTGTTCCGAATTAAAATGAAAGTTACACGCAAAGAATTAAAATACTTATTAAGGTAAACGCTCGCTTCTGTTAGCTGCAGTGGTTTTGTCTCGCTTAGTTTTTTTTTCTGGTAAATTATGAGGTTTTGATTCTACGCACCCTTTGATTTTTTATTGAGTTATATAAGCTCGCATTATTTTTGAAGAACACAAAAAAGCGCGAGGTGTAGAAGCTAAATGGACTTAAGAGTAAGGTGAATTTGGTGATACCTTCATGGCGGACAAATTCAGTTACGGATTACGAAGTGTTTGGATTCCACGCGTAACACCAGAGATTACTGGCGCTACTTTCTCCCCAGGCTCCTCGGTGCAGTTTTGATCAAGGACAAACCGCGAACGACTAGCTCCCAGCGCTCGATCGTGGGCGACCTTTGGGTATGAGGAAGTTACATTATCTCATGAAAATAAACGAGCTAGTTATTCAGAGAGTGGACTAGGGATTAACTGTGCGAGAACGTCTCCTTGGAAATTTAACAAGAGGAACAAATGTGATAGGACTTTACCACTTAATTATGTTTGCCTATTCCCCAATTCGAAAAATACCATAGTATTCTTTGTTTGTTTACCCAAGATTTTGTTTGTCTACCAAGAGCCATAATCAGGGACGGAGACCGTAAGCGCGCGCCATTTCTAGTATTGGGGTTGGCCCCATGATATGGGACAACTTTTCTATTTGTAGAACAAATTGCGCCATCGCCTGCGGCACACGCGTGTACATTGCTGCAAAGATTTTCGCGGATGTCGGGCAGGGGAAATGACGTCCGAAATTCCCGAAATTGTTTATGCTTTTGGCCCACAATTCAACACCTTTATGGCTGTCGGAATTTTGTTTAAGTCTTTTCGTCGTAAGTTGCTCCAGTCTGAGTGAAGAAAGTGCCGAATTTAGGTATGTCCCGCTTTATATCTCTGACCATCCATACATCCACCAAGTTGAGCTCCCCTGCTCCTTTTACAAGAACTTCACATTACTCGGATCAATATCAGTATCTGGGCAACTGCGCAACCATCCCTCCCCAAACCTAACATGTTATAATAAGTTAATAAGTTGTTGGTATTGTTGGGTTATAGGAGGGGTAGGTGCACAGTTTCCCAGATACTGATATTGATCCCATTCCTCCAATCTAAATTCCACATATGAAAAACTAGTTGGTATGCTTAGATATAGCAGCGTTTCAGGACTTCAAAGTTTTCCTCTTCTACTCACACGCTGGCGAGGATTTCCCCAGAAATCTTAGCGACCGAAAAGTAAGTCTTAGAAGAAGAAATAATTGCAAGTTTCAGTTTCGCCTAAATTATAAGCAACGCGTGACGTTAAACAAGTTTATGTCTGTAGATGAATGCCGTCGTTGCGTATTTAACTTCAGCACGGTTTTAGAGCCATTGGCGTGCAGAGCAGATCAACACAATCGCCAATTTCGTTTGTAAAATATAAATTCACTTTTCACTAAGCGTCGTTCTCGGCGTCGTAGTCGTCGTCGTTGCTCAAGCTCCCTTTTATTCATTAGCCGAGTTCATATTAGGGACCGATCGGTTCCAGATTATCTTAGTTCGCACTTTGTCTTCCGTTCTAACCTATAATCTAAGAGAGAGAGTGACTCTTCGCTTGCCATTCCACAGCCTCGCACTAACTATTGTAAAAGAAGTCTGTCATACAGCGGTGCTGTGCTGTGGAATGGCTTACCCTTGGATATGCGTCAGTCCCTCTGTCTTAATGTATTTAAATCCAAGTGAAAAAAAAACTATGATTTTGATAGTTGTTTTACGTAACTGTTAATTTGTTTTTATACACGGCTTCCTTGTAAAGCAGGTTTTTATCATTTCTCTTATTGTAGTAGTTGTTAATAATTTTAGTCAGGTAGTTAATTAAACTAATTCAATAATTTTAAGTCCCGAAGGAAATACCGTGTCTAAATAAAGATTTTACCGTACCTTACCTAATTACGTCCCAAGGGGAGGGCGGTGGTAGTTTTGAAGGGGGGGGGGGTACAATTTCAAAACAAGCCCCTTTTTGGAGGGTAAATGTTTTACTGGTAAGAAACATGAGGGGGGTCAAATTTTATGACACAGCAACAGCAGTCTGGGGAATTTGACGTCATTGTTCTATCCTCGATCCCGTGGTTGGGGAAAAGGAAAGAACTTGACACGATTTCAGGTCCCGAGAGAAGGGTTTAGTACATTTGAAAAAAAGATCGAAAATGCCACTACAAAGCCTGGGATATGAAACGGGAGACGAGAAAGGCCGTGACGGCTGGGAGCTTGCTAAATTTAGCAGGTGAGCTATTTTGTTGTTTGATATCTGAAATTCAATCTAAAATGTACAGCGAGTGACTTCAAAGAGGGTACAATAATATTAACAATACACGCTACACTACAAAAAGGTGTATTTTGTACTTGGTATTTTCGGCCAACTCTTGTTTTCAAATACGAACAATAAACGAGAGAAAAGATAAACGAGATATTAAATAAAAAAAGATAAAAACTCTGTCTAAGGAAGGACAGAGAGAATTATGGCCTCCTCAGGAGGAGGGGGGGTGGTACGGTTTTCAAACAAGAATTGAGAAGGGGGGTATAATTTTTACCTCCATTTTTTTTTTGGGGGGGGGTTCAATTTTGAAAAACAACACTTTTTTGAAAACCACCGCCCCCCCCCCCCCTTTCCTGGGACGTAATTAACGATCGGTCCCTTAGAGACGGAAAATCGTCTGAGACGGGAAACTCATCACAAGACGGAAAACTCGTCAAATGTGATTCCGGTGTGTGACGAGTTTCCTGTCTCAATTTATCCGTCTAACTTTCCCGGCCAAACCGACGAAAAAGTTGGACGAGAAACTCGTCAGCGATGAAAACCCGTACTAAATTCCTATTACACGTGAAAATCGTGACAGGATTTCTGTGTACTAGGATTTAAGACCGGACCGAGAGATCCCCCAAGTACTTCTGGCATAGAAAATCCAACATGGCGTCGAAGCTGAAGAAAACGATTGTAAAGAAAAGCGGCAATATTATAAGAAGGGGAAACCTAAGAAAAACGTGGTTTGGAGAGAAGAAGAAGCTACAAAATACGCCGAAGTCCTAACAGATTGTGACAACAAGGATCGTTCGTGTCTTCCGGTTTAGGAAGAGATGATTCCAAAGAGCCAAAGTTGTTCAACTCCTAAGCCCTCACTTCTGTGATGCGGTGGACCAAGTGACTCATGTTTTTAGCAAAGCAATTCACATTTGTAGGGATATAGAATGGTCTTTGCGAGCATTTGCGAGCATGCGAGTAGTTATCAGTTTTCTCATGCGAGCAGCGAGCTGCCAGCTGGAATCTCTCTTCATTAAAATGTCGTTTTGCGCCAAGTTATCTTGCTGACACTTTCAAAAAGGACAACAGGCGCAAAGTTAGGCAACATGATAAGGCCTTATCGTGGTTCAACCATTCCCAGTAGCTTACAGCCAGTTAATTAAGGTGGTTGGAAACAGTTTCCAGTACTTTCCAAGACTTTGATGGGTCATTATAACCACTCTTTATCGGCTGATGCGTAAATCATGGTATCAACAAACTGCCCAATCATCGGTGAACAAGTTGCTGTCAAATTCGTGGCACAATAGGTTGCTATAGCAACAATATGACCCGCTAAAACACCCTTAATTTTAGCTTTAAACGCTTATAACTGAAAAATGAGCTCGGTGACCCCCATTTTTTATTATCGAATTGTAATAAGCATAGTAAGATGCAACGTTTTGCAAAGTTTAAAAAAATTCTGCGAAGGGGCTTAGAGCCACCTTAAATTTTCGAAAATTGGGTGGCTCTGAACCCCCTTCGCAGAATTTTTTTAAACTTTGCAAAAAGGTTGCATCTCATCATGTTGACTACAATTATGGGGGTCACCTCATTCGTTTTTGAATTCTAAGCGTTTAAAGCTAAAATTAACGGTGTTTTTAGCAGGTCATATTGTTGCTATGGTAACCTATTGTGCCCCAAAATGAAGAGCAAATCTTTCACCGATGATTAAGCAGTTTGCTGATACCATGATTTTGGCATCAACCGGTATAGAGTGGTTATAATGACCCATTTAACTCTAAGTCTTGGAAAGTACTGGAAAATTACTTCACTTAGTTATCCTACGCGACCCAAGTCTGGTCCCCGGACAAGATAGCATCAAAAACTCAAATTGAAAGGGTTCAAAGGAGAGCCACAAGGTGGATCCTCAAACAACGTGTAGGCGTGATGTCATACACAGACAGACTTTTAACTTCTTCCTCTGACATTTGACCGCGAACTCAAAGATCTTGTTTTCTTTTATAAATGTCTGAATGGTTTTACTGATCTTACGGCCGAACCAGACTAAGTAGTTCTTATAACCTTAAAACTCCTTTATGTAAAACTAGCACCTTTCAGGCCTCCTACTTTAATCGTATTGCTAAACTCTGGAACTATATCTGTAAATTTTCACCCCCTACCAGTTATTCAACTACTGCTTCCTTCCGCAACTTTGTTACTGAGCACATGTTTCACCTTCTGCATAATCACTTTGACATATACTATCCCTGCACCTGGTCAATTGTACGATCCTGCCCCTGTCATCCCTAGTTTTCAACGTCTTTTAAATTCAACCGTGTTTTTAATTAATATTTGTATCTTAATCTTTTTTTTCATGGGCGGTGCCTCGCATTGGTCCTCGCGTCCCGTTCGCACCTGCCCTTTTGACCTCATCACTTTCTCTCACTTTGTATATGTTTATTTCTCCTAGGTTATTTATCTTGTTGTATATATCATGTGTAATAGTCAATAAGGTTGTTAAAAAAAATAATAAAAATATCTAAAGCTTTCTAAGGCCCCTGTTTACAAGCAAGTAGGTTCCCTCTCAAGAGGATTAAAGATAGTCCGTCTTTACAAGCGAAATGTTTCAGGTAGGGTTACCCTGCTACCTGGGACTGAACGCAGGCCGGTCAGTTTCAATAAACTTCAAGAAAACGAGGAGGCATTTTTCCGGAAACATTCATGGCGCGCGCATGTTTCCCCAATCAACCTCGTTCCCAGGGCCTTTTCCGAACGAGGTTGTTCCCCAATGCTTCCAAGTTTCCCATATAAAGGGAAACATTGTTTCCATTATGCTTACGCTACACGGCAGGGAATTTTAATGAAAATTCGAGAATGCGAGCACTTGCAAATATTTTGTGAGCACGAGCAAGCGAGCATTCATTTAATTTTTGCGAGCAATTCGAGCAAAGGCCAAATTTTCCGGGCACTTTCAAATTGGATGGGACCATTAATTCTTCCTATTTGTCGGAAAACTAACACGGTTAACCGTCCTTTAAACTCACACTAGTCGGGTTTTTGTGAGACTAGATTCCGCCCGAGACGAGTTTTACGTCTTCTAATATTAATGGCCGAATTTATATTAGGAACGAATTATACGTCTGAGACGAATTACATGTCTGAGACGGGTAACTCGTCTGCCTCAGACGGATAACTCGTCTAGGTAGAAATCCGGTTTTAAGACGAATTATGTGGGAAAATTCTTCTTCAACCAATTCGTCTGTCAGCACGTCTCCAAGACTTACGGTCTCCGTCCTTGATTATGACTCCTGTTGTCTACCCAAAATTTTGATCAGGCATTGTCTTTGTTTTCTCTTGGGACCATTGTAAGTCCCAAGAGAAACTGGAAACAATGCTTATGCAAAATTTGGGTACACAAACAAATAATATTATGGTATTTTCCGAAGTGGAGAATAGAAGTAAACGATTGACTTACTATCATTCTTGTAAATACCATTTTTGTACCTTACAGGCTGAGGGAGGAGCTTTGTTCTTTTTTTAAAATATTTTTCGCTGGCAATTTGTTAATAACTATTTACTTAGAATGTAGTTAGGCAATAGACCACAAGTTTCTGTGGGCTATAAGCTGATAAACCACGCGGGATGTTGGTAGAACACGAGAAAAATTATAATAATGAATAAACCTCAGTACGAGGCTCTAAGGAATAAATACAGAGTTTGTGGGGTTTATTCCCCAGAGCCTCATTCTGAGGTCTATTGTTTGAGACTGAATTCTAATATATCGAAATTGGTCTATTATCTGTTGTCAAAATGAAATACAAAGACTTGTTACCGAAAGGTTTGTGAGATAAGCAGTTTTAATGAAATTGATGACAGAAAGAGAAAACATACGAAACGTCAAGTATAATATACCATGCGAAACTTTACTATGTTTGTAACCGCTGTTTGTTTTCTCTTTCTATTGAAATTGAAATGGCCGAAAAACAAAAATCTTTTTGATGACAGAACTAAAGGTGATTCAAAAGACGTTCTGGCAGTCTGAACTGTGACTCGATTTCTAGTTTTACAATAACTGTCTTGTTTCTCGCCCGCTGATTGGCTCATTTTTATCATCAATAAGAGTACAGAAGGATGAAATCTTAATTTATGCAAGCTTTTTGTTCAACTTTCAGTTGTCAAACTGTCACCTTTTAAAGCAATGTGATTTTATGGACTTTTTTAAGAAGCCAATCAAAAAGCGAGAAAAGCTATGGACACTGTTCGCGTTTTTTTGAATAAAATTCACTTATCTTTGTTTACGGCAAGTTTAGGGCGTCTTTTCCCCACATTTTTTTCCTGGCACTTGACCATTTTGAGGTTTTGTTATTGTCAAAAACAAATTGACGTCAGTTTTCTTATGCGTCTGTCCTCTTATTGATGATACATTTCGTAATGACATTGTCAAAGTTTACTGAGGTTCCACAGTCACTTTGACAATGTTATGACGCAATCAATCATCAATAAGAGAACAGACGCATAAAAAACTGAGGTCTATTTGTTAATTCGCGCCACTGAAATTCGCTAACAAGAAGTTGTAACAAAACAAGCTAAGTAACTAAGGCCAGAAGACTAATCTTTTCAAATATTGTGCTATAATGTATAAATACCATCACATACTTCTAATATTTATAACGTTTGAAATGTGAAATGTGAATTGAACCAAAACTGAACTTTTTCCTCAACGCGAATGTGAAATGTGAATTTAAAACTAAAACTTAACTTTTTCCTCAGTAAACTGGCGTCCATTAAAGAGGATCCTTGGGTCTCGTTTCTTTCTTCGGAAGATAAATCGGTTTTAAATCTTGTGGTTTGGTATTACAGTACACAGACGCAGGGCATCCAACTGCTAAAATATGATTTTTCTTGATCCAAAATCTCCACATGCCTTTATGAAAACCTCTGGCGTCCAGATCCCACATTCGAAAGCACCGCGCAACGTTGGACCACGTGGTAAAGTCCCTGGGGGTATCCATGCGCAGATAAAACACATAGGTCTCTCCAGAGGTGTCTGGAACAAAGTCCTTGAGGTCTGCACATGGGTTTTTGAAATGATTTAAAAACTTGGCATTCCTAAAAGGTAAGAGGTAAATAAGAAGGAAGTTTCATTTTAGGACTAATCTATGGGAGGGGAATGGTGCAATGCCGGATCACTGCGAATGGTCCTGAATCTAGCTTAGCAGATGTAATTTTTATGTCTTCTTGCTTTTTAGTTTCTTTCCCCCAGAGTGTACGAAAATATCGGCTTTGTTGAAACTTGAAATGCTAGACCAAAAGTTTCTATGGTTTATTTAACCAATCGACCACAAGTATCTATGGTCTATTTAAGCAATAGACGGTTTATTTAAGTAATAGACCACAAGTTAAAAATGGATTATTTAAGCAATAGACCACAAGTTTATATGGTTTATTCAAGCAATAGACCGCACGTTTCTACGTTTTATAGGCTGATAAACCACGCGGGATGTTGGTAGAACACGAGACAAATTCGTCGAGTATATTTCCATAAGTTAACCGGCACAATAAATAAACCATTGCTGATCGACAAATCAGCAATGGTTATTATATAAAGGCTGATAAACCACGCGGGATGTTGGTAGAAGAATTCGTAAATCACGAGCCGCAGGCGAGTGATTTACGAATTCTTCGAGTGTTCTTCGCGCGATTTTTCCATGTGGCACAATAAACCATAGCTGATTGACCAATCAGAGGGCGCGCATTGACTTGTGATTTGTATTTCTGTGTGGAGGCGTGCTGGCTAAAAAGTCAGCCCGTTCGGCTCTGGATCGAGCTGTCCTTTTTTGAGCCCTGACCGGGGAAATCGCGCTATGTTCTTGTGCAAGAACACCTCACCATCACAGTGCCTCTCTCCGCCCCGCTCAGGTGTATAAATGGGTTGCGGAACATTTAAGCTGGGGTAACCCTACGATGGTCCATGGGACTAACGTTTCATGCAGGAGTGAGTGGAAATACTCCTAGTCGCTTCATGCTACAGAAACCCGAGCTTGAGACAAGCGCCGGCCTGATGGGCTACTTGGCTCATGAGTTCTTAACTTCATATTGGCAGAAAGCAGTCTTTAATCGAGAAAATACCGCCCACTTATTCCTAAGCATCATAAATAACAGTTTACACAAATTGATATAAGCTTGAAAATAGTGGTGACGATGCTTTTAAAGTTTTGCTTAATGCAATTTGATTTGATCCCCTCCAATTTTGCCCATCCGTACCCATTTTGTCTCTCCCGGGTGTGTCTCTTTACAGTTCGTTTATAGCTTGACGCTATTTAGTATTTTGATATTTCAGGATAATTCTATGAACAGATAGTAAGAGCTAAAATTGACTAAAATTGGTTAACTAAGCCCCTTTTAAGTTTGTTTAGAGTAAATAGGAAATGAAACTGCTTCAATTTACCTTACAAATCTTTTAACAGCTCGCGTTCTCGAGCGCATGCTCTGAACATTAAGAAACAGAGAAGTCAGAGGAGAAACTATGTTACTTATGTCCATCATTTTGTGCAATGAAGACAGAATTGATCATAGCATTTATATAAATTAAAGGCTTGGGATTCGAACTCATAACCTCTGCGATACCGGTGGAGTGCTCTAGCAAATGAGCTATTAAGTCAACTGGGAACTGATCACGATGCGAGTTCGTGATATACCCGTAGATGGTGACGAATTCAAATACTTGAATTGAACTACGAAGAATAATATGAAGACATGATTGATCGATCATCGCAGTTAAGTACACAACTTAAGCAGTTGTCATCTTGGGTTCAGTTGTCATTGGTCTGAATCCCGTTCAAGCCTGAATTTTTTTTCAGGCTTTAATTTCAAAACTCTTTAAGTTGTGTACATATAACTGGTATGATCAACCACGTCTTTCTATCTTCCTCCGCAGTTCAAATAAATGATCTTTCATGTGTTCACTTGAAGAGTGTGTAATGCTATTATACAAAACGGATCTTTCTGCAGGTACCGGAGCACAGATTACGTAAGCTTATGTAAAACAAAAGAAATAGAAGACAGGAAACAAAACAACTCCAAATAAAGACTAATCCCAAGTGACCCAAACTACAAAGCTTTCCGTTACCTGCAGAGGTATCCCACAAAACAGTAACCAACCTCGTTCCCAGGGTCTCTCATGTTACCTCCCTCCCTCCTGGAGCGAGCGCGCCAGGGGGCGCCCCAGGGGTGCGGTAAGATGAGAGATGCTGGGAACGAGGTGTAATGGTAACTCACTCTATTAAACGAAGTATCTCCTTTTCGTAATTTTCCTTGTACATCTTGTCCACATCCAGCATAACGTTTGTCACGTTGTTCAATGCATGCCGTTTGAAGTAAATGTTCTGCATAAAGCTGCCAACATTGAGTCCTTTGGATCCAAAGTGATACGTGCGGGATATGTCGGGTATGATGCATTCCCGGTTCTTTCTGTTTCCAGGTAGTCGCATCCACATATCCCAGTCTGCAGACTGATCGGGTCGAGGCCATTTCTGTTCAAGTTCGTTTTTGTATAATGTCCGTTTCAGAACCCTGAAAGAATCGTAGTTGTCATGATCACTGTTATACCTCCCAACTCAAATACAGTTTCCCACTGGGACACTGAAACCCTGGTCCTGCACTAGGCCATGACCAGCAGCTTGATTTTGGAACCCTATTCAAGACTAGGCGCCAAAATCCCCTACCCTGCCCTACCCTACCCTTCCCTACCTTACCCTGCCTGCCCTACCCTACCTACCCTACCCTGCCCTACCCTAGTCTAGCTATTGTCCATGCAGAAAATTTATCACTATTGTGGATATGCTAACTTGACCAACATCTTACAAAGTTACTTTCGAGTTTCAATATCTATTATAGAACCCCGGGTAAAGAATCGTGTTCTAGACTCCATTATTTATACACTGACCACTTTTCCGGTATACCTATTCTACTCAAGTCTGATTTTTATCCCTATCCCAGACTAAACTGCTTGAAAACCATTCCCTTCACAATTGCACATTACAAAATAGCTTTTATGTGATAGTATTTCCCCTTATTATCCAACTGCACCTCGTAGAGTACAAATAACGCCCAAAACGAGTACAAATATCACGCGGTATTTGTACTCCAGAGGACCGGTTAGACAGGTTTGTTTGCTGGTGACCAATCAGTTAGCTGGATTTCCCGCGCCAATTCCGTTCCGCTTCGCTGAGAAAGTATCAGGTGTCGTAAGGCAAAGGTTTCTAACTCTCTAGGGAAACAACTTTCGACTTGCACGTGATCAGGTCGTGCTCCTTGAAAGCGCGGCAAATTTATGTGCCACCCGGCGTCAAGTAAAGGAATGGACAATGCCTAGCGCGCGTCCATCCAATTCG
>JAEMPF020019032.1:0-12623 GCA_022496165.2 Catalaphyllia jardinei | reverse complement strand
TTGGTCGACAGCATGACATGTTCACGTACGTCAACTTTACTGTAATCTCTGTCATGATATACAATCGCAATGTGATGGTCCACGTAGTGATAGTCCTGCAAGTTTCTGTTTTTCTGGCTGTTTTGAATAATGCGGCACAAGATGAATCATTAACAAAATGTACAGATGATACAACTTCTAGTCATTCCCCAATACACAGCATACCAGCGATATTTCTTCCTCTCCTCGTTATTGTATTATCCATGGCACTCCTTTCCACTCTTTTTACCTTGGTCTAATTTACTCTCTTTTTTACCGCTGAAACTTTGGTAATAGCTCGTATCCTCCCCAAACACTACAAAACCTGGCGGTTTCTCTAAAATTGCAATGTCCGTATGATCTAGCGGGCACAGAAAATTTAGATAAGCAAAATAAGGTAAAGTATTCTTTTCAGAATACAAGAAATACAAAAATAATTTTAGCCAGTTTCTAAAAGACGGAATAAGTATTGAAATTAAGTGCAAGTTACAAATTAATTCTCCCAAATGAGCTCAATTTCAGTTTTATAAATTAAGATAAAACATTTATTTTTCATTATTATTATTATTATTATTTTGCTTTCTGCGCGCTTTTTAATAGGTCTCTCCAGTCTTGTCGACAGCATGGCCTGCTCATGTGCATCAACATTACTGTAATCTCTGTCATGGTTTACAATCTCGATGTGGTGGTCCACATGCTGATATTGCATCAAGTTTCTACTGTTCTTTGTGTTGCATGGGAAAAAAATCTTACGATGTTTAATCTTCTTTCAATGCTGATGGTATTCTTCGACAGATGAGAATGCTAGGCAAACTCTTCTAGCAGATATGATGGAATCTCTTTTAAAGACCGATGGTGCTCTTAGCTTGGACAAGTCAGGATGCTGTAGAACAATTTTCAAGATCATGCCATGCCTTCAATCTTACTCCAAGTGGCATACCTCTATTCTAATAATAAGAACCCGATGAGTCATAAAAAAGTGTACCAATCATGGAACTTCTAGTTATTCCCTAATAGACAGCGCACCAGCACTATGTCTTCCTCTCTTCATAAAGTTATTATCAATGGTATTGCTGTCCCCTCTTCTGATCTTGGTCTAATTTACTCCACTGTTATTGTTCGTGGCTCTTATCTTTTAATAACACTTCAAACTCCGCGTTTCCCAAAAAACTGCACTATTTTACAAGTATAATGTGCGTATAATATAGTGGATACAGAAAATTTAAATAAGCAAAATTGATTAACAAAAGTATACCTAGTTTCTAAATCAAGGTAAAACATTCTGTTTTCTTCTTGCTGTCCGCGCGCTTTTTAATAAGTCTTCAGTCTTGGTCGACAGCATGGCCCTGTGATTTATCTAAACATTACTGTAATCTTTGTCATGACTCACAATCTCAATGTGGTGCTCTACACATTTGTTGGGCAGCCGGATGATCTCTGGAAAGTCCTAGTGATTTTCGACAGATCAGAAGGCTGGGCAAGAACTCCGAGTTCATGTATATTTTTACTGCGAGTGAAGTCTAGATGTAGAAACTGCACTCCGACAATAATTTCTGGCTTTCAGGATTTTCTTTTGAACAGAAGAGGCATAGAAATGCTGAAATGTGTTCGGATTACAACTGCTTCTAAAACTTATGATGACATCGCCAACGAACTGAGTCACATTCGCAAGGATGTCATCAGTTGGGCCACTATCTGCAGTTTCTAGTTACGATAAATAAGGAAATAGCCTAAAACCTATAAAAGACAATTATTCAAAACAGATTGATAAAAAAAAATGTAGAGTGCTGTGCTAATAAACAAAAGACCGAATACAATGAAAGAAAACAAAAAATACGCAAAATTAAAAAAAGTTTTTTAAACTTTTTTTAAAAAAGAAAACTAATTACTAGATGATATATATTTATTTTTGCTTTGTTGGTTTGTTGCCAGTGAACGATACCACCAAATTATGAACGTTATGACATCATTAGTCCTTCATGACCGCTACTTCTCTCTCCTTTGCTCAAAATTTACAAGGCTGTGTTGAAACTTCTACATTCTGTCAAGGGTGCATGGTATTCTAAGTGAACAGCACCTCTTCAAGGTGTGTTGGAAATATTGCGATTTCAAACAGATCGTCTCAAATAGATAAATTCAGGAATCGCTTTTCTTTTTCCTTGTGAATCTGTTATCCTTCCAAATCTTTTTTCGTCCACTTTAACATGAATGTGTATATTAAAAAACGCCTATCTCATCCATGTCAGTGTTTTCATCTTTTGTATATAATAGCTCAAAATCACAGTGTGGATTTTTAATTCGAGATAGTAAGGGAAGATAACATATTCCAATGCTCTCTAATGGAACACACGTTGTCATATCAGTGGTCACGTACTGGGTACAAAGGAATATAATACTGTATGGCCTAGCTTGTCTACCCATTATTCCACGACAAAAAAAAAATCCTTACGGCAAAATGCTGTCAAAGCAGCATCCGTGGTATTTCTTTCCATTTATTTAACCTGTCTTTTCCTCTATGCACCCACGCAGGTGTCATGTTCTAAAAACGTCGTACAGCTGAAACTGTGCTCACAGCCCATAGCGTCTCAAATGCTCAAAAATCTCGCCTCTTCACGGTTTTATTTAAACATATCCTTATAATCTAGTAGGCACAGAAAAACAAAAACTTAAAAGTACTTTTTAAAAGTACATTTAATATCATACATTTTTTCACAAAAATAATAAGAAAAAAATAATTTTAAGTATGAAAAGTAAGTCCAAATTACAAATTTAAGGGAAATGTGTTCAGATTCCCTTTATATTAAATTGAGGTAAAATTCTCTCTCCTTTTGGTTGTCTTTCTCCTTTCTTCGTAGGTCATCCTTAGTCAAAAGCATAGAAAATAACATACTGGCAGCCTCGTTTAGGCAGCATTGCTGTATTCTGTCATGGTTTAAAATCGCAATTTTGTTGTCCACATAACCACAGTCAATCAAGCACGTTTGTATCGTTCGTCGTTCTTAATGTGCCCTCCGATTCTTCCACAGTTCAAAGTCGGCAGGTACTTTGTTCGACGAACATCAATCATGTGTGCACAGTAATTCACTAGTCTTGTGGAGGTTCCTTAAACCAATTAAAGCACGCATAAAATACCTACTGTTTGCTTGTTTCTCGAGCCACCAACAAATGTGTCACAAACACGACATTTCTATCTTGTGTTATAGAAACACGTATCTTCCTCTTTATTGAGGTCTTTTTGTAAACCTCGATAGAATTCAGACACTGGTTAAAACTTGAAAGTATGTCCTTTTAATAATCTACGAAATGAAATTAAAATAAGTAAGCGCCTCTGGAGAACTAACTTCTATGAGTATGGAAAGTAAGAATCAATTGCCAAATGGGAAATACGTTCACATTACCTTTTTAAAAAGGTAAAAAACCTCGTTCTTATTTTCGGTCTGCCTTTTCAGAAGGCCTTTCTTCCGCTTTGTTCCACAGCCTAGAAAACCGAAAAAGGGCGGTCTCATCCAGTGCATACCAAAACTGCTGTAATCTCTGTCATGGCTTAAAATCACAATGCAGTGGTCCACATACTGACACCCCATCAAGGTTATGTTGGTCTCCGTTTTCTCCTATAGGAGATCGAACAAAAATGTTACGATATATCATCTACTTCCACTACTAATGGTATTTTTCGACTGATGGGAATGCTGTGGAAAATTTTCCAAGCAGATGTGCTGTCTTCGTCTTTTTTCACTGCGTGTGGAAACTGCATGTATCCCACAGGAGAAAAAAATCCTGGCACTGCTATCCATGTATCTATGAATCATTTAAAAAACTAGTACATAGCAGTAATTACGCGACTTCTAATCATTCCCTAATAGACAGCGTACGAGCATTATTTCGTTTTCCCGTTATAAATGTATTATCCATGATCTTCTTTTCCAATCTTTTGATCTTGGTCTAGTTTGCACTTTTTTTACAGCTCAAACCCTGTTAAATTTCATATTTTTGCCAAACGTTAACGCTACAAAACCTGACGTTTTGTCCAAAATTGCACCTTTTTCCAACTAATGCCCGTATAATCTAGTGGATACAGAAAATTTAAATAAGCAAAATTAACAAAAGTATTTGTTTCAGAATACTAGAAATACAAAGTTAATTTTACCTAGTTTCTCAAAAACTAAATAGGTAACGAATGTAAGCGCAAGTTACAAATTAATTCTACAAAATAAAAGTTAAATAATAATTGTTATCTTTTTCTTTTTGCTCTCTGTACGCTTTTTAATAGGTTTCTCTTAAGCTTCGGTCCACAGCATTTCCTGCTTATGTGCAACAACGTTACCGTAATCTCTGTCATTGCTCACAATCCTAATGTGGTGGTCCACATACTGATATTCCAGCAAGTTGTTTTTTGTTCTTTGTCCTGCACGGGAAAGCAAATCTTACAGTTTTTCTTCTCTTTACACTATTTAAGGTATTTTTCGACAGGTGAGAATGCCAGGCAAACTTTTTAAGCAGATGTGATAGCATCTCTTTTTAAACGTCGATGGTACTCTTAGCTTTGACAGATCAGGATGCTGGACAACAATTTTCAAGTTCGTGCACTGTCTTCGTTCTTAATTACTCCGAGTGGCCTGGCTCTATTGATGAATAATGAGACATTCGATGAATCATAAAAAATGGACCAATCTTACATTCTCCAATAGACAGAGTACCAGCATTTTGCTCTCAGTCTGCTTTTCAGTAGGTTTCTCTTCAGTCTTGGTTGACAGCATGCCCTGCTCATGTACATCAACATTACTGTAATTTCTGTCATGGCCTACAATCTCAATGTGGTGGTCCACATCGTGATACTCCAGCAAGTTTATGTTTCTCTTTGATCCACACGGGAGACACAAATCTTACAATATTTCATCGACTTTCATTTCTGATGGTATTTTTCGGCAGATGATGCTAGGCAAACTTTTTAAGCAGATGTAATGGTTCATGCACTGTCTTCGTTCTTAATTTCTCCAATTGGCCTGACTCTATTGAATAATAAGACAGAAGATGGATAAAAAAATGTACAATTATGCAACTTCTAGTCATTGCCTAATAGACTGCCTACCAGCATTATTTCTTCTTCCTCTCATAAATGTATTATCCAGGGTATTATTTTCCACTCCTCTGATTATGGTCTAACTTACTCTTTTGTACAACTGAATCCTGCTAATTCTCATATCCTTACCAAACGCTACAAAACCATTGCACCTTTTTTTTCAAGTAATGCCAGTATAATCTAGTGAGTACAGAAAATTTAAGTAAGCAAAATTAGCAAAATAATTGGTTTCAAAATACTAGAAATACAAAATTAATATGACCTAGTTTCTAAAAAACTGACTAAGTAGCGAACTTAACTGCGAGTTACAAATTTGCTCTACAAAATAAGTTCATATCCCGTTTTATAAATTGAGGTAAAACACTTTTTTCTTTTTGTTCCCTGTGTTCTTTTGAGCAGGCCTCTCATCAGTCTTGGTCGACAGCATGGCCTGCTTATGTACATCAACATTACTGTAATCTCATTCGTGACTCACAAGCTCGATTCGGTGCTCCACTTAACAAATAGATTCCATGTTGCGGTGCGTAATAGATCACAGATGACGTCAAAATGTGGTAAGAACAAAAGAGTGGCACACGAGGCGTAGCCGAGTGTGTCACTGATCTATACATTAAAAATGAAGCAGTTTCATTGGTTGCTCTGCGCAGCAAAGAATTGTGATTGGTCGAGAAAAATCACGCCACTGTCAAGCCTGACTCGAGCGTCGCTTCTCGTGGAATGAAAACTTACAGCGAAAGCAGAATTGAACTGCGAAATCTACAAATCTTAAAGAAAATGCTGGAAAAATCAAGTCGGTTTTTGTCATCGGAGTACCCCTGTTAGCCGAAAAGCTTGGACGTTGCCTTGAAAATTACAGGAGTTGAAAGAATACTCTCGGAAAACTTATGGTTGCGGTCGACCTAGAGGCCATTTGAATCGAGTTTTGAATGAAAGGAGCGAAAATGACGGTCGAGATTTTTGTCTTCTGTGGTTGGTGATTCTCAAATCAGCTTGATATAGTGTCGGAGACACATTTTCGCTGCGATACTGTTGACCGTGAGCTCTGGTTAGCTATACTTAGCTCGCTGCTTGCGAGGATTTTAGCCGCAGCAAATCTTCGTGTTCAATAGGCGGCTTGTGTTTTACGTTTTACTTTTCCTGAAGCTTTCACCTGACAACTGCCGCATTCAGCAGCATTTTCAGCATCAGCGTTTGACCTTTTAAATCTTGGGTCGGAAGTAAGCTTCAGGCCTTTGTTTAATGGCGGCGCATTTAGATATCGTTCAATACCACGACGAAAACCAAGGAGTGTAGATTTGCTGTACGCATCTCCGGATTTACATGTATTTCTGGCGTCTGTGTAGAATCTGCGAAGATTTGTATCTAGGTGGCCAAGCCACATTTGTTCTAGCGGTGTCTGCATTTTCTTCTCACTACGCCAAGCTAAATTCGGAAAGGAAATACCGGTTTTCGGTAGGTTTAAGAAATGTAACAAAAGAACCGACATCAGCAGTAATGTTTACCTTTAAAAGTTGCTATAGACCAATTTGTGGTCTTCTTTGTTCTTGCTGAATGCCTTTCAGCTAAGTTATTTCTAGCTTCTGTGCCGATAAATTCGGGAAACGGGCCTGTTGTGCTTTACCTGGTTCCAGAGGCCCGTTATCCAAATAAATTGGAGAATATAATCGGGAGAATATAATCCTAATAAATGAAAACTCGGCAGTTTGAGGCACCCTGAGAAGGGCCTCTGGCCACACGAACCAGGAACCTCATTTCCATGTGAGAAATCGGTTCTGGAATTGAACCGCGTAGTTGATTGGTTCCACAAAAACAACGACTGTGATTGGATAGTTAAAATCGCAGCTTGCCGTGGGAGTCAAAACCGGTTTTTTAGGCGGAAAGCGGAGATTACGCGAGAAAAACAATTACTAAGACAAAATGTCGCTAAAAACCATCTTTCTGGGACCGATTTCCGAGTTCAAACTAAACTGACATTCCAGCATTATCTCACCTTGAACGTAATCACCGTGAGATCGTGAATCTTACCCAGAAGATGTTATATATCTTCTTAGGCTGTATTGGAACTATCTGCTCCTTGTGACATGGGAGTTCAGCTAAAGCGTTCATCGAGTAATCTGCCAACGGCCAGGACGAAAAGGAGATTTCTGAGCGGCCTTCTTTCCTATCAGAATGCTGGGTGAACTTGTGTGGCACCTTTTCGTTCGGTCTTGAATACCTCTATCAAATAAATTCTTTTGCTACTGCAATGATTGCTGCGCTTTCTCAGGAAATTTTTTCATGCATTCGCTCAGTGTCTCAAGTTTTTCCATCTCTCTTTTACATTTGAAGCACAACCGCGAGGATACATCTTGTTCTTTCTCAACGGAATTCCCAACACGGAGGATAATCTAGCGGTAACATTTTAAGTCTCTCCCTCGAATAAATCGCGCGTCATGCATCGTAGCATCACACGCGATCATATGTCATTTCTGTCCGGTTTCATAAGATATATGATACGAGATCTGCATGGAAATACGGTTCTCGGTTCGTGTGACCAGAGGTTTTTTTATTCTCCTCGGCGCTCTGCGCCTGAAGGAAAAGGAAAAAAAAAGGAAAAATAAACCTCTGGCACCCAGAGTAGTTGTGTTTCGTTTTTGTTGTTCTCGTTGGCTTGACTGCTTGCGGGAAGGTCGAAAACCAAATAAACATTTGACTGGTCTTCCATTTACTGCTATAACTCAGTTCCCGAAACTTAAACTTAAGCTAGGATCCAACACCTGAGACTAGACGAAAATTTTGCAGCTGAAATAAGACTGCAAACTTCATTTTATTTAGCAGGGCCGTGCGTACATAAAGATTTTGTTCATGATGGCGTAATAGGAATTAGATAGGACTAGCGCGCGTTATGTTATAATATATCTGCATGCATGAAAGTAAAAGATAAAAGATAAACGGGAAACAATTCAAGCAAATTAAAAAATAAGATGCAGAAATCTAAGAAACGAAAGTAGTGATTAGTTCAATAATTCTTATTAATTCTATTTTGATATTTTCATTAAATCTTTTGAAAGAAGAAAGAAGAAAAAGTCTCAAATACTGCCGCCGTCGGGAAATCTCCTTTGCAAGATCTGAATTCCACTGATCGCTTGTCTGCCCAGGTTAGTACGGAAATAATTTTCATTTCTGTTTCTTCCGTTAAAACGCCTTTGCTTAGAGACGCGGTGGAAAACGAAATGCGCACTCATAAACAGCGTGAAGGAAACCTAAAAGATACCGAATGGGACCGGATATGCTATTGTTTTCCGCCTCGAACGGTGAAAGCTCCAAGGAAGTAATGCTTGCAATTGGAGAATGTCAAATGTCTTCTTCGTGCAATGGAAGGAACTTCTTCTGCAAGAGACGGAACCGTTGTCGATAGCCAGCTAACTCATCAGCCTAATCATGATCGAATTTTTTTGAAATCTTTTTACCGCGACTTCTCCTTTCTTGGTTTCCATGATGCCTGCCTCGGACTTACAAATGGACACGAACTTTTGCGTTTCTTTGACGACAGTATTTAAGCTTACATCAACAATTTAAAAACGGAGAACACTGGCCACAAACGTTTGACAATTAATCGCACATACTCGGGAGTCTGTCACGTAAGTTTTTAATGCAAGTTTGCTTCTTGTGGCAATCCGTTGACAGCAAACAATTAGAGGTAGTTATTGTAAAGAAACGTCTTGTTTTTAACTCTGCTCAGACTCAGTTTTTTTTTCAGTTTTTTTTTTAAATGAAAGATCGCAATAAGATCTATCTGAAAACGTGAAAAACATTTTTTTTTAAGAAAATATGGTCAATTTGGGGGTATACTGATTCCTTCCAGTAAGCCGGGAGCAAGGCAACACACTCGATGCCAAGTGATTTTGCATTGCAGTCTGATCTCTAAAGATGCTGGTAAACGGGCAAATTGACAGTTACGTTTTCTCGTCTTTCCCGCTTTTCGACCAATGGCAATGACAATATTATAGAGATTAAACCAGGTTCCTTTGTCTTTACCATGACAAGATAGAAACAAGAGCACCTTGTCAAGTGCGACTCATATGTTAATGCTTACCAGTGTTACGGTATCTCTCGACCGACAGAAAGATATACTACGAAACTCTTCAATGAACCCAACTTATTTATTTAAAGATAAGTAATATAACCTTAGTTACAGAGGAGCGACTTCTGAACAATATAAGCTATTATCACACTAAGTTAACTTAAGTCACCATTGACACGAACTCACGGTAAATCTTGATATCTTTAACTGGAAAGCTCCTTATTGTCCAATTGACCTTGAACGAAGTTCCCCAATAGCCTTTACAAGAATAGCACTTTACAGCTTCTTCAGTCGGTCTCCGCCAAACAACAACAGAACTCTATGGCTTCTCTACTCGGCCACTGCCGAGAAAACCCACTCCCACTACTACTTAGCTGACTCTTTATATACATTTACCAGATATTCTAGAACATTCCTGGGCACTGAACAACCCGGCCAAAGAGCTACGCTTTTAGGCTGGCCTAAATCTATATATCAGTAGGGGGCGTCATGTCTTATAGGGGGCGTTATGTCTTGTAGTTAGGGGGCGTCATGTTGGGGACGTTACATCTTGGGGACGTTATATCTTGGGGACGTAACGACCGTAAATCACCCAGAATGTTGATACAACTCGTTCTTGCCAAGAGACGATCATATTTTTACGAGTAATAAACAAGTGGAAAATTCGGTTAAATCCAATTTTTACAGATATACTTCGAATAAACAACAAATTCAATCCGACCCAGGAGGGTATGAGGATAGGAGGATATGACTGAACTGAGTGAGCGAGTGACTGACTGATTCCCGTTTCAGTTAAATCTCCCATCATTTTTGTTGTACTTTACCCATTTAAACAAAGAAAGAATGTCTGTAAAGAAAGGTATACGGAAAAAAAAAAAATAAAATTCTACTTTCATTAACTGCAAATGTCACTCTTTCACAAGCAAATACTCTATAGTAGGAGAATTCCATGAGGCGTAGTTTCGACAACAAGTTGATTCTCATTGCAGTTTTCCTTTTTTTTCTACATAAAAATATATCCTTATGAATTTATCCCACAAAAATTGAATTTCTTCTTAAATTCTTTTCAATTTGAGGAAAGAAAACAAAACAAGAAGACTAAATTCCTTTTTTTTTTTCCTTGTTCTCTGCTTGACTTCTTGGCTTCTTGTTAAGCCTTTATTTGCCTTACTCTTTAACGGAGAATGGCGAGCTTCGGCAATCTCATACACCTTTGCTTTGTTGTAATCATTGGCTTGGTTTTTTTTTATCTCAATCCGGTGATCCTCGAAATGATAGTCTGGCAACTCAACAGTGTTCTTAGCTCTGTAAAGGAGCAAGTGAACTCGAATCAGTGACTCTGGGTGAGGGCATCAGCATGCATATATAACAAATACAATACTGCTTCAAGTGTGTAAATTCCTAACAGTAATCTTGAATTTGGAACCCTATTCTAGACTAGAAACCAAAATCCCTTAACCTATCTAGCTATTTTTTTTTATGCAGAAACTTTGTTGCTATTGTAGTTTCACAAACATTTGAACTCAATTAACCCGAATACATACAATTCACTTTGGAACTAGAAAACACCAATGGGCGAGGCTTACCTTTTTTAGACACTATAACAAGTAGAAATTCACGTGGATGTTCACAGAAAACCGACACACACCGACTATTATCTCGATTTCTTTTACTGTCACCCTTTGTGCCACAAAAGATACGTGGTCAACACTTTGCTGAAAAGAGCAAACAACATTCCTTCAACGAATAAAGGAAGACGGGAAGAAACACTACGAGTCAAGGCCGTTCTGCGAGATAACAATTACCAAATAGGAATGTTGCTCTTGCAGTCCAATAAATAATACTGAAAAAAAGGAGATGGAGATATAATTATAACCATGATTAATAGTAAAGGTATGTGGTTGATCAACCACAAAAAGTATCTTGGAAGTATGCATTCAAGATGCGTTGTTGTACATGGTTGTATTACCCTGATGTAACACAAATTGAAAAAGAGCAATCACATTGTATTCTTTCCTTTTAACCTTGTTCATCCAGTGTCCTAAAAACAATCTTCCGTAGTGTATGGCACACTAATCACTTTCTTCACATTTGGCATGTATACATGTTCAATTGCTATTTTAACACTCGTGCAAAAGAAGTTACCATATAAGAGATTAACTCGACCATCACAATACTCCCCTGTACACTGCATGTGATATATGGCATGATGACGTTTGCTGAAATTTGTAGGAAACCCAAACTTCTTGCTCGAAGTAACAAATAGAAGTCACCAGTAGGTTTTCATGTTACTTTTGAAAATTGTCAATAAATCTATTGCAGATAAAGACCTTTGTAATATATGTGTGGTTGGAAGTTGTGTTACCCAAGATGCTCAGGGAATAAAGTTGTGTTAAGTGAGCCACATGAACTCATGCTGTTATGGCACCAAGCCATATATTTGCCAGTGCATTTCAACTTTGTAAAGTTTATTTACTTCCTATACTCTGTTTTGCCCCCTTGGTAATTAAAACTTTAAAGAAGGTACTTTTCCTGTTTAGATTGGTCTTCAAAGCAGTAACATGTCGCACACCTTGGCTCCATTTTTTTCTCATAGCAAGCTGTCGCACAAGATGTTAAGGCCCAAATTGGAGTATTTCGTATGAAAACACCCAATAGATCGAGCTTTCAGGTTGAAAGGTATTAAATGAACCAAAAAACTCATATCAACAAAAGCAAAAAGAAAATCATGTGGGGCCAGTGAGACAAGATTGTGAAATAGCCCTTCTTTTGTGATGTCTCCAATCAGAGAAGTTCAAGTAGGCTCTTCTCAAGCCTGAATGTACAAGAATTGTCATCATATTTAGATGTTCTAAATAAGATAATAAGGGTTGCTGCAGAGCCATAATTTTTCAAATCTCTTAGCACACATATATAATCACTCAATTGATAGCAACTGGCATAGGACTTTTATTTTTGTCCTCCACATTGACTTTCACATGGTGGTAATCAGCTCGTAAGCCATATGCAACATATATTTCTCTTCTCATATTTATTTTATAATACTGATGTAAATTAATTCTATAAATAGTGCACAATAAAGGGTCATTGATTTGACAGTTTAATCATAATGATCTGCTGATTATGTAAGACCCTTTTTTTACAAAAAAGAACAGAATGGGGTTAATTGAAAAATTCGAAAATGAAGGACACAAAAGAGCATGTGAAACTGAGCACCTATAGAAAGGAGGAAACCAATTAAGAAAGACGAGAAAAACAACAAAACGTTCCTGCATGAGTTCAACAGGGTTTTATTCTGCTGCTCCTTACAAACCTAGGTAAACTAGAACCACTAGGTGGAACTTACCGGGGCCCTGTGGGACACGGGATTGCCATAGTTTTTTTTCGCACCTGTTCCCCCATCTTCTGTTGAGGCTAATATAACTTATTTTTAAATCTGAGACAGTTTGAACACCTGGTTAG
>JAEMPF020019031.1:0-12627 GCA_022496165.2 Catalaphyllia jardinei | reverse complement strand
ATGTGAAATCAACATTTTAACCTATTTAGGCCTGAAATCGACATTTTCGAGCGTACAAGCTGCATGAAAGGAACTTTTTTGCTTGTTTCTAGGTGAAATCAACAACCTCGCTGTTATGTGTTAATCTGAAATCAACATTTTAACCGATTTTGACCTCTAATTGACATTTTGAGCTGTGCGAAAAGAACATTTTTACTTCTTTCTAAGTGAAGTCAACAACCTTGCCATCAGATGTTAACCTGAAATCAACATTTTAACCTATTTTGACGTGAAATCTACATTTTTGAGCTTTCGCACTGCAAGAAATGAACATCTTGCTGGTCTCTAAGTGAAATCAACATTTTTGCCATCACATGTTAATGTGAAATCAACATTTTAAGCACTTTTGACCTGAAATCAACAAAATTAACCTTACATGTTGGGTGAAATGAACTTTTCACGGTTCTCTAAGTGAAATCAAAGTCCTTGGGGTGGCGCGAAATGTGAAATCAAAATTTTAACTGTCTGTAAATGAATTGTATCAACTACAGGCCAATTCACCCGTAACATCAAACGTTCATCAGACATACTCAGCCACAACAGCCCTTATTGACAGCCATGATTCCTCGGCTTATTATTGAATTTAGAAATCTTTTGAAACCCATCTACAAAGTCCTGGGATTAACCACAGTAAACACAGCATCAGAAATGTCAAAATAAGACCAATACAAGAATAACTGTTCCTGTTTATAGAAAAAACAAAGGCGACCATTCTAAAATTAGAATGAAATTTCCACAAAAATGATTACAAGAGGCAATTTGATTGGTTGTTTATAGCAGCCCCGATCTGATTGGTGTGACATACATACATATGTTGTGGTTTGATTTTATTTTTGGTTTAATTTTTATTAAACCAGTTTAAATTTTTTAAACTGGTTCATATTTTTCAAACTGGGTTGAAATTTTTAAACAGTTTAATTTTCAATTTTGAGCAGAATGTGAGCATATGTCTTAGTGATTTGGGTTAAGCACTCAAGTTAGTGATTAGGCCTAAGCACTTATTTAGAATGGTTAGCTTTAATGTTAGGCTGGGAACTTTGCATATGACTTAATAGTTTGGGTTGAGCTCTCAGGTTAGTGATTAGGTCTAACCACTTATTTGGAATTGGTTAGCTTCTTAGTAATAAGACAAAGTTCATGTATGGATAAATTAAAATTTATATGTATTTTTGAATAAATTAAAATTTATATGAGAGGGGCTTGGGGTGATGAACTGATAATTAAAACAAGTATGAGTGCTCTTGTATCCATTGCTTTCATGGTCAAGTGGTAATGACAGTGGGAAGCAGATCCAGAGGTTGGTGGTTCAAATCCGGGTGAGTACAAGATAAAAAGAAAAAGTGAAACTTACTGTTAATTAGTATTCAAGCGAGAATAGGGGAGAATAGGATAGAGGATCTCATTTTATAGATAGTTGACAAAAAAATACAAACTGGTTTAAAAAAAATTAAACCAAAAAAAACAAACAGACCACAACACGTGCATCTCTCACTCACTCACTACCCATCCATTGACCTACTCATAACATGTCCCAGACCTGTTGACTAAGACGTATTTTTTACAAAAAAATAACTCAAAAAACGGAAACAGCCCTACAGATTTATCTTGCATTTACGAACTAAAGCATTTAGTGCAAACATTTAGACCTTTTGTAAATATCAGTTACAACTCACCTTCACATGCCTTTCCTGAAAACCCCTCAGGGCAGATACACTCAAAATCATTTACTTTATCTCTACAAGTGCCACCATTCTTACAGGGATGCCAGAGACAGTCATTGATATTAACTGCACAGTTGTAACCTGTAAAGCCTGCTTTACAAGTGCACTCAACACTTTGACCTTTGTCTATACAAGATAGTGAATTGACGCACATCATGGGCTCCTTGCAGAGGTCTACATCAATCTGACAGTGATCCCCTCTGTATCCTGGTCCACAGTCACATCTGAAGCCATTCACTTCGTCGACACAACTTCCTCCATTGTAGCAGGGGTTGGAAAAGCATTCCTTGAGGTTGTAATCACATTTGCTACCAGCATAGCCAGGTGAACAGTGACATTTAAAACTGTTTACTTGATCAATACAAGTACCATGAACACAAGGTGAAGATAAACACTCATCTATGTCAACTTCACAGTGAGAACCTAGAAGGAACAAAAAAACACTTTATTTATCCTGCTGCATAAGATGTCATGTGGCTGACGCCAGTTTTCACAGCCAAATATGCATAAGCATCATATACAGAAATCATAAGGTGCTGTTAAGTAGCATCTTTAAAAAAACACTATTTAAGGGCGGTGCCTACTTAATAAAAAGGTTTTTGCACCGGGTTAGGACCACGTGGAAAAAGTAGATCTTTGCAAGGGCTATTGGAATCCACAAAGAAAAATGGGGGTAGCCACGCATTTTTTCGAGATAATTAGCCTTGAATCTCAACAAAAATGCTGACATCAGCAAAGATGGTTGGGATATTTCCTCACAGATTTCCTTAGAATTCGCCTTTACATACAGAAAGGCAAACACATTTTAAAACATCTTTAAAGTACATGGCAAATGGTAACATTAAAATCATTTTTGGTACGTTTTTATTAACAAAACCGTTGCAAAAGCGCTTTAAGCGTCTCTGACAGCCTTCCTCTGGTTCAGCTAAATTACAGTCTAAATACCTTTTGCTCACAACCAGAAACTAATCACATTTTGAATAGGCTTGCCACTTCCATTTCGCAACATAAAATGTAGGGGTAACCACATGTTTTTAAAAGCTATTGATCTTTTTTGAAAACTTTTATGGTGCTCTATACATTTTTCCTGTCACCTCACCAGTAAGTTAGACATTTGAGTTTTTGTGCGCGCACTACTTCACCTGCAGGTACATGTTTACAGTTGGATTTCGAAAGATAACAACTGGGTTTTTAGTTGGAAGACATTGACATTGATTGGTTAGCGATATGCCGCTATTCTAGTGTTCCTGGTTTAAATACAGGTTCATTAAAATTAATTTGGTCACAATAGGAAAATTTTGCTTTTTACTTGGTGGCGTAGTTGATTGCGTCAATGTCAACCCAAGTACGCATGCGCTTAAACCATGGCTTGCGTGATGCACAGAACGTGTCCGCACTAGCAAAAGTAGGCACCGTCCTTAAATATTCAAGTACAAGGAAGATCAGATGGAGGATGTGACACTTTCTTGGGGCACCAAGGATGGCGCAGAGGCGAGACCACTTGGCTCCAAACAATGTGTCCCATGGCAGACTTAGTGTCAGAAATGGATTGAGTTTGGTGTTGGTTCTCATCTTACTCTGACGGCCTTTTGAAAAACCTGACTGATTTCCCAATTGGTGGAAAACAATATAACTCTGCTCTGAAATGTGCAGACCAAGAACTGTATTTGGCACATGTCGATGCGGTTTACAATTTGTTTTTTAACAGACTGTTTTGTTTGTTAAGTATGGCTACCTTGTTTTGTTTGAAGAGTCAGTATTACCACAAAATGATAAATTAATAGATTTACCTGTGAAACCTGCTGAGCAGTGGCATGAAAACGACCCAGCACCATCCACACAGGTACCACCATTAACACAAGGATTGGATGCACATTCATTAATATCCACCTTACAGTTCCTGCCACTGAATCCCCGCGCACAATGACACGTGAAGTTATTGACCTCTGGAACACAACTACCTCCATTAAGACACGGATAAGATAAGCAGAGATCTTTTATTTCAGAGCAATCCCGTCCTTCATATCCAGGCTCACAAATACACAGATGCTTGCTACCGTCTGCTGAACTTTCCCTGTTCTGACAAAGAGCGTTATTTTTGCAAGGTTTCGAAAAACAGTAGTCAACCTTTTCACAGAATTCACCCCTAAAGCCACTACAACACTTGCAGCGGAAGTCTGGTAAACTGAAGTTTGTAGAGCATTGTCCTCTGCCAGAACAAATCTCGCTTTCGGACGGGGCTTTGCAGTGACTTTCTTTCACGCTGACATTTAGACGTAAACCAAAGTTGCAACGGAACGTAGAGTCTATGTTGGCAATAAAATATTTTGTCCCAAGCGTTAAAATGTCTAAACCAACAACAACACTATTAGTCGGTTTATTTACAAGTGGAATTCCGTTGCTTTCATTACAGGCTCGGAAAGCAGAAGATCCGTTAGCGGCAACGACGTGATGAGGCACAAATCCGTCAACATAAGCCACAATTTCCTCGTCAGCGGTGAAATTAAGTGTGTCCCCCAGTTGAATCTGCAAAGGTTTTAGCTGGACTTCCACAAATGTGTCGAACAAGTCAGCTTCGGTATCATTTTCACCACCAAAACAAGAATGACTTGTGCTGCAGATACTGACGCCATATCCCCAATTCACTGGTATAATAGCAGAGTTATTCCGCCAGCAAGGTTCTTCATCACATCGTGCAACACACTGCATTATATCACGTTGATGAATTTCACAATGACGGCCATAAGTATCGCCTTTGCACACGCACTTGTAACCGTTCACTTCGTCCACACACAGAGCGCCATTCTTGCAAGGATGCGAAGCACATTCATCTTCGTCAATGTCGCAGCGTTTTCCGGTGAATCCAGGTGTACAGAAGCACTCAGGTAGCCCATCTTTGCTTAGTCTACAAATTCCGTTAACACACGGGTTTGCTGCACATTGCGTAACATGAAATTCGCATTTTTCCCCGCTAAATCCTTGAGGACAACTACAAGTGAACACGGAGCCGTTCGACACACAAGTTCCCGCGTTCCAACAAGGATTCGAGAAACATGGATCATTTACGGCAACCCCTAAGTTTGCTTCTGCCCTCAAAATATAGATAGATACAACAAGATGCCAAAATAACTGGGCCCTCTTCCATCTAGTCATTTTTTATGTTGCGCATTCAACATTCGTCGATTTTACGAGTTTGAAATTTTGAAAGACGCGTGGTTAAACAAAGGATCGTCATGGGAGCAATAAAAAGTCATCCAATCAAGATTCTCAATTACTTAGAGTCAACCAATCACAGATGGCGTAAGAATTGAAAGTGGCTAAATGCCAATTTGTCTCGGCAGGTTTTTCCGATGTTTTTTCTTTAGACTGCCATTCTAGCATGTGTTCAGTTACAATTCTGACATGTGCTTGCTTTTGGATAAAAACAATGCCGGGGTTTGTTTTTCATTTTTTTCAAGAGCTTAAAATTTCTTCAAGAGGGGTTGGGTTTAGTTTTAAGCATAACAGATGAAAATAAGCAAAACAGCCTATTCCCATACTGTTTATAAGCCTAGCTTAATTTCTTCTGTTATTCTGATTCATTCAACTTATTGCTGATTAGATCATCTACAGCGAGAGGATCTGGTACTTCTATTTCGTCACGGTGGCCCTTGCAAAACTTCAAATCCGTCTTCTGTGCAAGGTTTTTTGAAAATTTCACCTGTGGTCAGATAATGACTTGCTTGTGTCAGTGATAGGACAGATAAAGCGTCTGGAAAAATATCCTGACTTCCTCTTTCCAATGAGAACAGCATAAGTCAAACCACTCTCCGAATCCTGAAGAGCATCACTGAATGCTAAAAAATATATGCGCTCCTATAAAGTGACCTAACCCTGGACGTAACTCGGGCATGATGGTCTAAACTCTCGAGGCTTATTAGTTAAATACCGGTATATGGAAACGAGTCAACGGAGGAATTCAATCCAGTCCAGGAAGCGTAACTGGGTTGCATCAATGATAGAAAATATTTCAGAATTAGAAAAAGGAAATGGTGAATTGTACATGGTGCATGGAAACCTAAATATTATAATAGTTTATTTTAGGTTTAGTTAAATGATGTTAAACACAGCGAAGTTTCCGCAAAACAAAAGATGGAAAAATATGAAAGAATCAAGGAAAAGCTGGAGGTTTTGTCAATGTTGGTGTGTTAAACTCAAGCTATTGTAAATGTAAAATTTGAAGGCATATAACGATTTTACATAAAAGAGTCTGCATACAGGTCAAGCGGCCTTTCAGAAGTGTGGTTATATCTGTTTTTTTCTATAGCATGGAGCAACCAGGAGTATTCTACTCCCTCACCCCCACCAGAGGCCCGTTATTCAAATAAATGGGAGAATGTAATCGGGAGAATATAATCCTAATAAAAGAAAAGGAAAAAAAATTAACCTCTGGCACCCAGGGTATCATACATTTCGCCTTAGTGTCAAATTTTCCAATTTAAGCAATTGGAAAGAAGCCTGAAAGCCTGACCATGGGTTCGAATCCTGTTGAAGCCCTGATTTTTTTCAGGCTTCTTCTTTCCAATTGCTTAAATTGGAAAAATTACTGCGAGGCCGTCTTACTTCACTTGCATCTATAACCGCAGTTCAAATATGAACAAGACGCTCTAGGAAGCGTAACTGGGTTGCATTTATGAGAGTAAATATTTCAGAATTGGAAAAAGGAACTGGTGAATTGTATATGTTGTATGGAAACCTAAATATTGCAATGGTATATCTTGACAGAAGATGGAAGAATATGAAAGAATCAAGGAAAAAGCTGAAGGTTTTTTCAATGTTGATGTGCCAAACTCGAGCGGTTACTTTCCTCATTAATGTACTTGTTGTTTAGGCAGACTGCCTCTATTGTAAATGTAGAATTTTAAGGCATATAACGATTTTACATAAAAGAGTCTGCCTAGAAGTCAAGCGGCCTTTCAGGACTGTCGTTATATCTGGTTTATTTCTGCAGCATGGAGCAGCCAGAGGTATTTCTACTTTCCTTTCCCACTCCCGTTGCTAGTCCGTCGCAGGGTTACCCCCAGCATTAAATTTTGCACTTTAGCCAGCTAACGGCAACATATTTAGAAGAAATAAACTGATCATATCGAAATCTCAGCTGTTTTTCTGATTCTTTCTTCAATAGGAGACAACTGTACACCTTTCTTCGCACTGTCATCGCCACTAACAATATAAATTTGTTACTCACTTCGAATAAAAATTTCACGGGCACGTTGGCCGTCATATTTCGCCTTAGTGTCAATTCCTTTGCTAAGTTCCACAACTATGACTGTAAACACTGCCCTAAATTATAGGCTTCGAACAAGTTCAAAATACAACCAATAAACTGATACAAAACACAACACAAAGCTGCAAATTACCAGTGTTCCTATCATGTTATCTAGTTTCAGTTATACCGGGCATTGCATTGAAATAATCACAGTATCTCTCCGATTCCATGTGTGTTGAATTCATCTGTGTAGCTAAAAAGCCTCCGATTAAAAAAGTACGAAATGAAGTCACTCGACCGGAAGGTTTCACTCTAAAGGTTTCCACAACAAACACTTCCATTCGACCAACATACGTTCGCTCTGAATGCACTTGTTTCACTATTAAATCAACCTGAAGTCACTCTAAACACGGACAGCACAAACAGTCTTTTGATCGACCAAGAATAGGTTCTTCTATCACTCGAAAAACGCGAGGAAAACAAAGCACAGTCGCAATGTCTTCTCGGTAGCTATTGCGCAATTTAGTCATTTTTCGACGTAGGAGACAGCCCCGTTCGCATTTTATGACTGGGTTCGCCTACGGTAAACCAGTAATTATTTCATATACACTTTACATCATTTCACTCTACGGGAGATATGAACTCATTAAATTGACCTAGCTCTGAATGTGCGGCTTCATAGCTCAGTTGGTAGAGCACCGATATCGCGGAGGTCGAGGGTTCGAATCCCGTTGAGCCCTGATTTTTTTCAGGCTTCTTCTTTCCAGTTGCATAAATTGGAAAATTTACTGCGAGGATCATACTTCACTTGCATCACAACAGCACCAGACAAGGCGACAAATTACCAGGGAAAACATATAAAACTCACCTCAACTGAGTGTTCCTATCATGAGGGGGCTGAATAGGTCTACGGATCGGCGGATTTGGTAAATATTTCAGCCCGGATTCTGGATTCAGAGGAAATTTTAATGGATCTGTGGATCCTATGATCACAGCGGATCGCGGTTTTATTCAATTTTTGGGTCTGGATTTTGGATTTTGGTTGTTGGGAAGTTCGGAACGTAGATCTAAACGTTCCCCAGGAAATGTGCCGGAGGTCGCGCAGGGGGGAAAATTATGTTGGTTTCATAAATATTTCGCTGATAGTCATCCTCAACGCTAAAACACAATTGGCTGCAGCCCGCACTAATAGGGTTAACTGGGTTTATTTTCTAGAAACCTGGTTAAAAATTCGAAACAACTTAATTCATTTAAAGGTTAGCCACAATAAAATAACGGGGTTATATAGTGGGTTAACTCAATTGACGCCATGAGATAAACCAACAAGATGGAAGACTTCGAGGACCATTGTTGTTATATTCTCGATTCCTTTTTTTGGTTGTTGTTGTTGCTGTTTTCGTTTCCTTTCTCTCCACTCCCGGTTAAAGCAGTACGTCCCTCTTCCTTCTAATGCACACTGCGCAAATTTCTAAGGCAGTTCTTCGAAACACTCCCTGCTCAGTCAATGTTTCAGGGCTCAAAGTGCCTTGCCAAGTTGTGTTATTTGGGAACGGTGACGCGTATTGGGAAGGACACCACTAACCCGCTGGAGTAATAATATATAGGGTGCTTACCATTTGGCCAGAAAATCCGGAAATTTCGGTTTGAAGTCAAATGGTAAGGTAATTTTCCGGAAATTCCATTCGGAAATTGTGGAGTACCTTCACAGGTAGTCCTATTTTTCCGTTCGGAACGGAACGGCGGAAATTTCCTTACCATTTGCTAAACTTTCAAGTTTCCAGTCTCTCATCAGCCGAAAACAATTACAGGAAATCGAATTGCAAATGGTAAGCGCCATTTCGTTCGGTTGGTTTGCTGATTTTGGAAAAACCCTTACCATTATTCAACGGTCGTCCCAACCGGTTTATTCTGACAAATGGTAAGCACCCTATAGATTTAGGTCAACCTAAAAGCGGAGCTCCTGTAGCTCAATTAGGCTTACCCAGGATAAGGTTGAATTTTGATTTTTTGGTTTTGTAACTTTACTGTGAGGTTTTCTGCATATTGTTCGGGCTTCTATTTTGAGTTTAATAATCACAAACACGATACACAAAAAGACTGTAAACAAAAACATTTGTAGAGAAGGAACAGTTATAATTTGGTCAACTCTTAAACCTGGATTAGAGTTAACAGGCTTCCGGACAACCCCGCTCTGTTTTCGACAAGTTAACCTGACATGAGTAAAGGGGGTAAGTTTCTAAAGAAACTGTGGTGCTGCGTCGGTGGGAGTATTACAAGATAATTTGGTTTTATCAACTGAGTTGATAATGTGAATTAGCCACCGTAAAGAGATTCAGAAGCTGACGGATTCGCTCCGACGAAGGGCTAGCGCTCGAAACGTCAGCTTCTGAATCTCTTTACGGTGGCTAATTCACATTATCAACTCAGTTGATAAAACCAAATTAACCTGACATGAACCCGCGATCCAATCGAAAACCAGTACTTAGTGAGCGGTACACGTGACCTCGATGAGCTATAAACTTGAGCCCGCCATATGGTGACGTGATATTGGTCAGCGGATACCTTGATTTGACAGGTGTCAATTGATCATAACATGATGTCGTATATCAAAAAAGGACACAGTAAACCAAGGCTGCATGTCTCTGTCAACCTATTATTTGGAGTATGGCCGCCATGTTGCGCGACTTCACCGTCGTTGTCGTCGTCGCCGTCGTGCGTACGCGACCACGAGCAAAACTGCTGCCCATGATAACTATGAGAAAATCAATACATTGGTTTCTTTTTCCTGTATGGTTATGGGGCTCCGCTTGGCGGCCCTTCGGAGCTCCGCTATAACTGTTGCTAAATTGTTATAAATGTTGTCAACTATGGCGCGTTTTTCCTATCAAAATTCAATTTATTAGTCGTTTTTACATGCGACCTTCGTTTTTCAAATTCAATATTCTTTTTATTCCACCGTGACGTTCGTTTTTCAACTTCAACATTCGTTCTATTTAACCTTGACAGTCGTCCTCAAAGTTCAGCATTCGTTTTATTCAAGCACAACGTTCGTTTTTTAAGCTCCACATTCGTTTTATTCAAGCGTGACGATTTTGTCATTTGTTTTTTAAAACGAATGATGTTAAGTGAAAAACGAATGGCAAACTGGAAACAAATGTCACGCTTGGGTAAAAATATGTAAATCGACGTCAATACACGAACGTCACGCTTGATTAAAACGAATGTCAACCTTTAAATAACTAACATTGCGCTTGAATAAAACAAATGTTGAACTTAGAAAACGACTGTCAAGGTTAGATAGAACGAATGTTGAAGTTGTAAAATAATGTTAATGTTGATCAAAAGGAGTATTGAATTTGAAAAACGAAGGTCGTAAGTAAAAACGACTAATAAATTGAATTTTGATAGGAAAAACGCGCCATACTATGCCGTAAGCTTTTGATTTCTGAATAAAGTTTATGTAAGAAAACTTTTCTCTCCGGTATCCAGTTAATTTGTGCGTTTCTCAGAACAATTCTTAATGAGTCCTTAATCATAATCAAGTTCTGTTTTCGATAGTTTCTTATTCTTTCTACCTCTTTGTCGAGTTTGCAGAAGTTTTAATTTTGAAAGGAACATCTGACGCGTTCAAGTAGCTAATTTGCATAGTGGAGCGTGTGTACTTTCTTCCCTGCTAGCAGAGGCTCTTTTCCTAACATTCGCTGACGGGAGAAAAGAGATCTCTGCCATGGATCGAAAATGGCCACATTGAGCATGCTCCCCGGCTTAGCGACCGAGCCATCACACGTAACGTTCGTTACACGTGACGAAAGTAAAACTTCTTTCACTCGAACAGGAAACATCGACAAAACAAGACGAGATTAGGCCTACCAGCACACTATGCAATGTGATTTCTCCACAACAATTCTAATCAACCGATCGTCCATCCTTAAAAAAGAACGTCTTGGATCGGATGTTTTCCAAGGTTTCCGGAGTGTAGTAAAGCATATCGGCTTGTTTGAGCTCCTTCAGTGTATCGTCGTTGTCGAACAGCTCCTGCCCCATTTTAACAGCTTTCAGCTTGACTTTGGCAAGACTCAATCTGCTCAGATATGAGCGCGTTTAGCGGTGAAACAACCACAACAAGTGGGTTCCATAGCAGAATTTTCACCTTTCGTGCAACATGCACAGCAGTTTGATAGATCAGAGTTTTCTCATGCCCGGTCGCCAAGCACGCAAATTAAACGTGTCTCGCCGGTTTTAAAAAATGAAACAGGGCCTTGAACTGCTCGTCACTCAATTTTTTTATCTTTCCATTGTCGAGGTAATCCAAAACGAAAGAAAAGCAAACTTTGCAACTCTTTACGATCGAAATCTTTCGAGGAAATTTATAGTGTGGGTAGCCTGCGAACAGGCTCCCAGCGAGGTCGGAAAATTCGGCGAGCGAGTCGGAGCGTCGTGACTCCGCGAGCGAAGCGAGTGGGACGCACTCCCTCCTCACCAGACCGCTCTCGGCTCGTCCCGCTCGCCCTAGACTACACTCGGCAATCTCCGGGAGCCTATTCGCAGGCTATAGTGTGGGCTCATTAGGGACGGACCATTAGAAAAGTGATGGGAGGGGTGGGGAATTTTCAGCTTACACGAATTTTTGTTTTCGCTCACTACTTATGCAGGAATTTTTTTTTCAGATGAAACCCTCTGCACGAATTTTTTTGACAAATATTGCATGCTTTGTTTTGAATAATGAAATATTGATTCATTATCTATGTTTTTGAGCTTTATAAATTATTCTACACTCATAACGGATCAAAGGATATTGGCTTATTTTTAATGCAAAATCTTTTCGAAAATGTACACACAGTGAGAGAGGCGGAAGCCACTTGGAGTAGACGGCTTCCCTGTGCCTTTTTTCAGTCCCTGCCCTCTGGAATTCCTCTCCCACAGCCCATCATCGTGATGCCATACTGATTCGGCACCAAAACAGCCTCTCTGTTGTGCCCTGCACTCCAAAATTTGAGGTTTGGTTAGCTTAAATAAAGCAAATACTGCTTCTGTGGGTAATGTAAAACATATTCAGGGTGTTCAGAAAAAGGTCTTAATATCACAAATTGCACGAGGATCTTGTAAAGCCCCAGTGACAGTCGGTCTGAGATCCCAAACCCTTCAGGAATCGGAGTTCGGGGGCTGTCCGCGCGCGGTTGCGACTAGCCGATCAGACTACTTCACTGGAAAACGTATTACGAAGGAACTTATCTGCTGCCTTCATCCTGTTCTCGAAGACAAGACTTATCAGCTGACTTGGCAGAAATTCCCAAGCCGTCCACTCAGACAGACAAGATATAACAAGCGGACATAATTAATGTCGAGGTAATTCCAAATTCATAGCAGAATTAGGTGTACCGTGCAATTTGAAGGACTTAGACCACAGAAACAAATCTGTGACTGTGAGTAGATCTCAGCTGCATATATTTCATTCAAATGTTTGGCGCAATACGTGCAACATAAATAACGCAGCCTAAGATTGTTCTTTATATGCGGAGACGGAGCAGGCTAGTTTCATCACGAATAAAGGGGGTAAGTTTCTAAAGAAACTGTGGTGCTGCGTCGGTGGGAGTATTACAAGATAATTTGGTTTTATCA
>JAEMPF020019030.1:0-12631 GCA_022496165.2 Catalaphyllia jardinei | reverse complement strand
GGCTAAATCTGGTACGAATCTGTGGCCAGTGTTGCCGGTACATTTGAGCAATATCTTCGTCAGAGCTTGAGATAAGATTTGAAGGGATAACAACGGGATCCGCTTCCCAGCTAGTACCTGCAGTTGCAGTCGACGGTTGAGGAGTGGCTGATGGTTCTGAAGCGGTACTTGCTTGGTCCGACCTCCTAGATTTTTTGGCAGCTGGCGCGTCTGTGGTTTTTTGAGCGGCGGTGCGTTTACGAGCGGGCTGTGCATTTGAATGCGCGGTGCGAATATGAGCGTTGTAGGGTGCGAGGTTGTGAAACGTTTGGCCACACGTACCACAAGTAAACGTGTGCTCGGCGACGCGTTTGTCGTGCGCTTTCAGGTGGCGATTGAGGACCGACTTGTCAGCAAACCGTTTCTCGCAGCGGGTACATTCGTACGGTTTCTCCCCAGTATGGATTCGTTGGTGAGTGATTAGATGATTGGGACGAGAAAATGTTTTCCCGCAGGTGTCGCAACGATATTGCTTGCGTTGTTTCTTAGTTAATGGCTGCCCATCACCCGTTTGAACATCCTACAATTAAGTATTATTAGCTAGTCTTAGTGTAAAGCTAAACTATACGATCAATAAATAAGTTCTTGTCATACACAAAATGAAAACAAGTTGAAATTCAAGGGAAACTTGCGTTCGTTCTGATTTCAAGGTTCCATCCGCCATTTTGTATTAATCAGTCTTCGTTGAGTCAGATCTAATTGATTCATTCATCAAAGATCATAAAGACAGTTGAGTGTTTGAGTAGTCAACAAAAAAGAAAGCCGAATTATGCATAGATTCTAACTGAAAATAAACGCTTTTAGTAAAAAAACGCGAATACAACTCCGTTGCGATAAGTTCCAGGATACCTCTAAAATGTTTAAGTAAACGGAAATTGACACGAGAATTGACCTTTTGATCAGATTGCTTTTGATAACTTAAATGATTCTCCAAAAGCGAACGAGAATTTAGTTCCTCGACAATGAAACGAAAAGTTAGCTTTTGTTCAGACCACTTGAGCGACTTAAATAGTACGTACAATAAACCAAATCACTTACGGTTTCCACACAGTTCCAAATCGGAATGTCTTCACCATTCCACTGAAAATAAGTACGCAAAATAGACATAAGCTGGTTGAATAAAAGACACAACAATAGCAGTAATCTTGCAATGAAAATATTCAATAATCATGGCAGAAAAAACTTACCTCGTCAAATAAATCATCTAAAGTCTCCGGTGATAATTCGCAGTTTTGATCATCCTAAAAACGAAAGAAAAAAGTAGACGTTAATGAAATTCAAAACATGGAGTCTCATTATTGTTTAGAACACCTGAAGCGTTGAAGTCACTAAACAATAAAACATCCACGTGTAAGATAGAGCAAAATCACTTACATTTACTAGCGCCAAGCGTTCCATGTCCTCAATGCTTTGTAGCTGGCTAGTCGTAAACTGTAAAGCAAAAGATTTTTCGATTAAGTTTGCTTATTCCGATTATTCAACATGGTTGAAAGTAACTAGACTTATTCACACATCGCTTTTATTTCATTGTGTTGTTAACGGAGTGTTTGATGCAAATTTAAGTCAAAGTAACACGCATAATTACACTTGCTTAACAGTGCGTGTTAAAGCAAATGTTCAGAGTTATCGTGCTACAAAATATGTTAAACAAACCCAAAATAAACTTACCGAATTACTTAAATCCAGATCAGCTTCCACGATATCAATTTCGGGTAGTGCCTCGTTGTTTGATGTCTACATTAGAAGAGATTACGGTGACGCAGAATATCATTCACCAAATCCACAATGTGGGAGCCGGAGATTGGTTTGGATTCATACATCAGTTCCCCTTTTTCGTTCCAATTCAACACATCTGAATTTTCCTTGATTTTATCCAATAGTTGTCTTGCTCCGGTCTTGTAAAGTTTGGGTACGCTCTTTATGACTTCTTGCTCGACCGCTGAAGTCGGAATAGTTTCTGCCTCCGCGATGGATTCTTTACTAGTTTCTTCACTACTTTCTTCTGGTTTGGGTGTTTCTACAGGCTTGGGAGTTGTTAATTTTACGTGGAGGGGTTGCCCTTTTCGCTGATCATAATAAGTCAGATAACGCTGCAACACTTGATTATAAAGTGCGGCCTTGGCTTCATCGTCTAGTTGCTTGCTGGATAAAATGTCGCTCATTTCCCTGTCCAAATTTTTAAGAGTTTGTGTCACGGGTGGTGTTAATATTTGTTGACGTTGTTGTAGCCGTTCTAGTGTATTTTCTGGTACTAGAATCATGCGCCTGGAATGATTCATTTTCAGACAAGAATTGAACTCAGCACACGGAGCACAGGGGGTAATAGAACGCTTAAAAAGTTTCCTCCGTGTTGCACTAAGATTTTTTTCTTCCTTTCGATCGGTGTGCTTTTCTCGGCGAGAGCAATTAGCGATTTCTTGTGGGCTAGAAGTTTTCTTTTCGCCGGTTTACTGACAGGCACCGTTTCTTTAAGAACGTTTAAAATACACTCACAAATGGTCCTTACTAAAGCGTCGTCGGCGACTTTTAAAATGGCTTTACACTGAGCGGGCGTACACTTTACCAGGAGCTTGAGAAAATCGTGGTTCTTTCTCAGTCGCTGGGCCATACTCAACTGATTTATTTCGCTGTGGTTCACCCCTTTTTATACCTTTCTGACATAGGCACATTGAGTCTCCCCGGGGAAAATATTGCTACGTAACCGGAAGTCGCTAGGTGTTTCCGGTTTCAGATCGCATAATAAATAACCATAAGGTCGTTTTGTGGCATCTTGAAAAGCTTCCTGCATATATTTCACATGGCCAGGAAACATTTGCTTGGCTAAATGATTGACCTGGCTGCTATCTCTGGGAGACTTGAACAGTACCAAGTAATGGCAATTTAAACTCATATCCCTTAATTCTTTGCCGCGGTGAAAAATATTTTGCAAAATAAAGATAACGCTCAAATTTCGGTGATGACAGCCTTTAGTAAACAAACTGGTAATTCTCTGGTCGTTACTCAATTCGTGCATCAAATCGTCAATGACCACAAGATTTCTTGTAGAAGGGTTAATCATGGATTCTAAATCACCAGGGACGCCTTCGATAAACGAAATGTTGGGAATATTTCTTTGTATTTCGTCGTAAGCAGGCTGGTAAATGCCATAACACCAAATGATATTTTCTGGGGCACCTTCAATCATGTCTTCGCCTGATTCTAGTAAACGTTTAACAAACTGACTTTTCCCACAACAGGTCGGTCCTGCTACAAGAGCGGGAAAAGGATGTTTCCATCTTGGATCCATGATCACAACTGACTGATTGAAAAGCACGCTTGCAGACTTATAGAAAAATGGTTTTGGGTTCAACCTCTTTGTCATACACACGAATCGCATTGGTGTTTTGTAGTTTTGCAAATTGTAACCAGTATTTTCGTTCTAACTCTGTTAACTCGTGTACGCGAGTTAAATGATCTGCTAACCGAACTAAGAATTTCGAGCCACAGCCGGGAATTGGACAATGTTTACATTTCCTCCGCACCATGTTATCTCTGTGAAAGTTCGATTCCAACTGAACAAAACTATTTGCGATATGACATTTATCGATAATTTAATACGCAACGACAGCCAGAAACGCCAAAAGCGCCATAAACGCCACATTTTAGCGTTGTGTTTTCCCCGAGCGCGCGTGGAACACGCGCGCGTGGCTAGACAGACAACAAGCCATGATTCAATTCTGCCAATGATTTATTTTACAAACTATAATTACATTCGTTTTGAAATGTTAAGTCTTCAAAATATCTACAATTGACACGAGTGAAAAACTATATACAATTTTTATTTACCAATATTTACAAAAAAGCGAGAAAAAACTATATACAAGAACTCTAAAAAACTGAAAACTCTAAATGTCTAGTGGAGTGGTGCTGACTCCATCAGCCAAAACTTTCCGTTTTGGGTAAAAATATGAAAAGGCATCTCGAACTTGAGTATAAGTATACATGGTGTTGTTCACTACTCTGAAACCCCGATTCACCCCGCCACTATTTTGTTTCGTGAGTAATACATTTAAATACTTGTCCTTGTCAATGTCGTTGCATTTCTTATTTACACCCTTACAACTAAATTTATCTTTGGCTCCAAAACAGTAATAGGTTTTTGAGCACAAACCGATGATCCCTTCCCCCTCCCACTCTACTTTAAAAAGACCTGGGGTTCTCTTATCATAGGCCTTGTGTTCCCTGGTGTCGGTTCTTGGGAACCAGTTACATTTATCCTGCTCAAACTCCTCTCTTAATTCAAGTTTCACTAAACTTTCAACGCTGTCCCCAGAAATAGCAATATAGGCACTATCCGTGTCCATTTCACACATTTGGAAATCTGCACGATCGAGATACTTGTCCAGAAAATCATAATAAAATTGTAACATGCGTAACTTGGCATATTGATAAACGAAAAAACCGACTTGAATCGGTAAATTTAACTTGATGGTTTTTTTACAAGACTCTACTTCGTAAGTATCTTCCGTGATATTTTCTAGTTTACGGAACAGGTGAGTGTTCACTTTCCTGCTAGCTTCCGCGTCGCTGCAATACTCCACGTCTCTGTGCTTCAATTGGTTGGTGATGGTTTTGCCATAGCCTGAATTGCCCACCTGAGAAACCAAAATAAAATTTCTGTAAGTATTCTGCATGCTAAAGCATTCCCCACTCCGAGTTTTCCCTGTATTCAAACAAACTTACCAATTTCATCGTGTCCGCGATGATGGCTTTACTGGGATCGGCATCTCCTGCTCTCCTCGCGTCTGACACTGCATCTCCAAACGGTTTGAAGCAGGGTTCAGGGGTGAACTCGATCACTTGGTGTACTTTTGTCACTTCCAATTCATGTTCCAGATACCATTTAAGGAGAGGTGTGGCCAGCAGGATCTTTTCACCTTTCATGCTCCCGATCAAGCTGCGACGGGGCTGAGCCATGATGTTCTGCTCCTCGGCGTACGCTTTCATGAAGTCTCCAATATCATCGCGACGGATTTCCGCGTTCTTAAAGATCGGGCACATCTCGCTGAATTTCTCTTTCAAGTGATCCGGTACACGAATATCCACTTCCACGCACCCAAACAAACGCTCATTTCGCACCTCGCTCAATATCCGCGCAGGACTCATAATCTTGACTTTGTCAAGGGTTCGCCTTACTTCGGTGGCGATAAAACACTGTAGTTCACGATTTGTTCTCTTCATATCACGCCATTCACATTCCCACATCTCAACGACACGGCAGCCTTTACTCTTAATGTACTCAGTGTTGGCTCTCGTCTCTTCCAACAGTTCAGCCATGGGCTTGTTTCGTTTTTCGTTGAATTCTTTTCCGCGGTTAAGTGAACAGTCATGACCGTGCCAATAACATCCGTGGAACTGATACACAGTTTGCGTCTGCGCATGAAAACCATCCACGGGAAGTTTACGACCACCGATGCGCTTTTCTGTGTTGTTCAGCTGATGGCGGATGTAAATTCCTTCCTTGTGTGCCACCCACTCCAGCCACTCGATTGCCATTCTTATGCTTCCCTTGGGTTTAAACTCATTTTCCGCCATGCGTCTCGTGTAACTTCCGGTTGGCATATTCTGCATCAGAGCCCAAAGGTACAGCGCATTCGCATCGTAACCCACGATCTTTTCACATAGCTTAGCAGCCTGGCCTTTCTCTGCTTCCCTGACCTTTGTTTTGCCTGCTTCATGGTAACGGTGGAAAATGATACTTGGGCCGCCTGTGTTATTATCCCTGATCAAGTGATAAAGGTCGCTATTGGCTTTATCGCAGAGACTGAAGTAGGTTTGCGGCGAGAGGTACGAGAAGAGGTACTTGAGGGTCAAACCAGGCACAGAAACACCGTCTTTAAACATATCGATCTTTCTCTCCTGCCAGAACTGACTCATCTTTTCGACCGCCTCCAGGAAAGGTACCACATCCAAATTATTGTACCAAACAAGAAAATCTTTAAAGGTTGACATTTCCTTGTCTTCCCATACTTGCTGACAGTACTGGTATTCTTCATTGGTGATGTTTTGGTTCTTCAGGCTTGAATAGAAAGCAGCGTGAGGGGGTAATGATGTTTCTTCTAGCTTGTCCAGCCCATCGACCCACTCGTACGGGAAGAAACCTTTGGTCTGCTCGCACTCGTAGGCTTTCAAGAACTGGTCATAGCTGAAGCCTGGCGCAACATAGTTTGAAATGTCGAGGAGCTTCAGAAATTTTGTCTTGAGGCACATATGGTTGCTGTTTCTCTTGACAGTGAACTTAATAGGGTGGTGTTCTATCAGGTACGGGAAAAGAAATTCTTTCACAGCGTTCAGATCGTACTTGCCAGAATTAAAGCCTAGTACGGGTAGTTCACTAAGATAAGCGTTCAGTTTCTGAACCAGCTCGTTCAAGACTTTGTTATCACTGGTTCTTACTTCTCCAAACAACATATCTTCGCAGTCAGCAATTTCTTCTCTCCTCTGTCTTCTCTCTTGTCTCCTTTCGGTATCCAACTGCACGTTTAATCTTCTGTAAAATGACGGATCATTTCCACTCACTTCGTCATTTAAGAAGGCGCGATCTTCCTCGTTCCCAGACTCAATTTCTTCCTCATCGTCTTCATCATCGCTTGACATCAAATTAATCCCTCTACTTTCATCCTCACTGTCTTCTCCGGTTTCTTGTTCGCTTTCGTTCTCACCACTACCGGACTCTTCAATTCCGTCTTGCATATCCACCAGTGTTTGGGCCAGTTGATCTTCGCGAGTTTCGCCACGGCTAGAGACAGCTGCATTATTAAGCGCTTCAAACACGGGAGCGTACTGTTCTTGGAGTAGAGACGAGCTTTTCGTACTGATGGATACCAAGTACTGAATAAACTCTGTAATAAATTCTTTAGGGTCACCGTTAGACACGAAACATTTCGGTTCTTGATACTCAGGCACGTTACTACAGACACTCACACTGAGCGGAACATGGGCCGATTGCCAGTTCAATTTTTCTGTGCTCTTTAACTCTTCCGCTTTTCCTTTGTCAAAGTAGCACTCGAAGTCGAAGGTGGCGCGATACGGAAAATATCGTGCTTCTTCTGGGACAAGAATTCCTTCATCTTCTAATTCTTCAAAGATGGTTTTCGGAACATGGTAAGCTCCGCCAGGATATTTCAGCTGGACTCTACCGTCACAGGTCTTCTCATGACGCTGACATTTCCACATATCTTTCCAGTACTTGCCACATCTTGAACAACAGAATGATTTACTGTAGCGGGTGAGATCTTTGATATAAGAGAAATGCTTCTCGTACAAGTTCAAGTAAAGAGTGCTTTCGTAGTGGCGGCGCGAGCGGCGAACCAATGTGGCGGCGATGTCAGGCTTGTCTTCAGTTTCTTCCTGTTCTTCACCGTGGGTCTGTGTGGGGGCGAGATTGTACACTTGAATATTAACTTCGTACAGTTTCTCTAATTCACCCAGCTCGCTTAACTTAACTCCATGAAACTTCTTTTTCACAAGGCCGGCTGCTCGGTACTGTCGATAATAGTGTTTAGTGTCCCTCTCTAAATTCTTCGTGTGACAGCCGTTGTGGAGGGCGAGGCAGCGGAAAAAACACAGGTTATCTTGATATGGTTTACCCGTGTTATTATCGTTTTCCAGCGGGATGATTCCTCTGTTTTCCACCAAGTAATGGGGTAGATTTTTACCACGACCGATCGGATGATCGCGAAGTTTCCACACAAACCAGGTGACATTTGTCACGAGATCCACGACCCATTTACTGTTCGGCCTCTGCTGGCGAATCCACTCCAAGAAATCGATGTTGCTTATTTCTTCTATTGCGCGCTCTAAATCGTCTTGATTGGAAACCAGGAACGGCTGTTCTAACACCAGGTTGTTGTTGGCAGAGGGGTGGTGGTACTGTAAAGCCCCCGTTTCAGTGTTGCGCAAAATAAAACCAAAGGCGAAGTTGACTTTGAAAACCGTGGTCTGTTCAGCGAAGATGCGGCTGAGTTGCTCGCGGAGTGAAGCTGGACTGATCGTTGACAAGCGAAAATTATACCAGTCTTGAAGTCGGTTTTGGTGGCTAAATCTGGTACGAATCTGTGGCCAGTGTTGCCGGTACATTTGAGCAATATCTTCGTCAGAGCTTGAGATAAGATTTGAAGGGATAACAACGGGATCCGCTTCCCAGCTAGTACCTGCAGTTGCAGTCGACGGTTGAGGAGTGGCTGATGGTTCTGAAGCGGTACTTGCTTGGTCCGACCTCCTAGATTTTTTGGCAGCTGGCGCGTCTGTGGTTTTTTGAGCGGCGGTGCGTTTACGAGCGGGCTGTGCATTTGAATGCGCGGTGCGAATATGAGCGTTGTAGGGTGCGAGGTTGTGAAACGTTTGGCCACACGTACCACAAGTAAACGTGTGCTCGGCGACGCGTTTGTCGTGCGCTTTCAGGTGGCGATTGAGGACCGACTTGTCAGCAAACCGTTTCTCGCAGCGGGTACATTCGTACGGTTTCTCCCCAGTATGGATTCGTTGGTGAGTGATTAGATGATTGGGACGAGAAAATGTTTTCCCGCAGGTGTCGCAACGATATTGCTTGCGTTGTTTCTTAGTTAATGGCTGCCCATCACCCGTTTGAACATCCTACAATTAAGTATTATTAGCTAGTCTTAGTGTAAAGCTAAACTATACGATCAATAAATAAGTTCTTGTCATACACAAAATGAAAACAAGTTGAAATTCAAGGGAAACTTGCGTTCGTTCTGATTTCAAGGTTCCATCCGCCATTTTGTATTAATCAGTCTTCGTTGAGTCAGATCTAATTGATTCATTCATCAAAGATCATAAAGACAGTTGAGTGTTTGAGTAGTCAACAAAAAAGAAAGCCGAATTATGCATAGATTCTAACTGAAAATAAACGCTTTTAGTAAAAAAACGCGAATACAACTCCGTTGCGATAAGTTCCAGGATACCTCTAAAATGTTTAAGTAAACGGAAATTGACACGAGAATTGACCTTTTGATCAGATTGCTTTTGATAACTTAAATGATTCTCCAAAAGCGAACGAGAATTTAGTTCCTCGACAATGAAACGAAAAGTTAGCTTTTGTTCAGACCACTTGAGCGACTTAAATAGTACGTACAATAAACCAAATCACTTACGGTTTCCACACAGTTCCAAATCGGAATGTCTTCACCATTCCACTGAAAATAAGTACGCAAAATAGACATAAGCTGGTTGAATAAAAGACACAACAATAGCAGTAATCTTGCAATGAAAATATTCAATAATCATGGCAGAAAAAACTTACCTCGTCAAATAAATCATCTAAAGTCTCCGGTGATAATTCGCAGTTTTGATCATCCTAAAAACGAAAGAAAAAAGTAGACGTTAATGAAATTCAAAACATGGAGTCTCATTATTGTTTAGAACACCTGAAGCGTTGAAGTCACTAAACAATAAAACATCCACGTGTAAGATAGAGCAAAATCACTTACATTTACTAGCGCCAAGCGTTCCATGTCCTCAATGCTTTGTAGCTGGCTAGTCGTAAACTGTAAAGCAAAAGATTTTTCGATTAAGTTTGCTTATTCCGATTATTCAACATGGTTGAAAGTAACTAGACTTATTCACACATCGCTTTTATTTCATTGTGTTGTTAACGGAGTGTTTGATGCAAATTTAAGTCAAAGTAACACGCATAATTACACTTGCTTAACAGTGCGTGTTAAAGCAAATGTTCAGAGTTATCGTGCTACAAAATATGTTAAACAAACCCAAAATAAACTTACCGAATTACTTAAATCCAGATCAGCTTCCACGATATCAATTTCGGGTAGTGCCTCGTTGTTTGATGTCTACATTAGAAGAGATTACGGTGACGCAGAATATCATTCACCAAATCCACAATGTGGGAGCCGGAGATTGGTTTGGATTCATACATCAGTTCCCCTTTTTCGTTCCAATTCAACACATCTGAATTTTCCTTGATTTTATCCAATAGTTGTCTTGCTCCGGTCTTGTAAAGTTTGGGTACGCTCTTTATGACTTCTTGCTCGACCGCTGAAGTCGGAATAGTTTCTGCCTCCGCGATGGATTCTTTACTAGTTTCTTCACTACTTTCTTCTGGTTTGGGTGTTTCTACAGGCTTGGGAGTTGTTAATTTTACGTGGAGGGGTTGCCCTTTTCGCTGATCATAATAAGTCAGATAACGCTGCAACACTTGATTATAAAGTGCGGCCTTGGCTTCATCGTCTAGTTGCTTGCTGGATAAAATGTCGCTCATTTCCCTGTCCAAATTTTTAAGAGTTTGTGTCACGGGTGGTGTTAATATTTGTTGACGTTGTTGTAGCCGTTCTAGTGTATTTTCTGGTACTAGAATCATGCGCCTGGAATGATTCATTTTCAGACAAGAATTGAACTCAGCACACGGAGCACAGGGGGTAATAGAACGCTTAAAAAGTTTCCTCCGTGTTGCACTAAGATTTTTTTCTTCCTTTCGATCGGTGTGCTTTTCTCGGCGAGAGCAATTAGCGATTTCTTGTGGGCTAGAAGTTTTCTTTTCGCCGGTTTACTGACAGGCACCGTTTCTTTAAGAACGTTTAAAATACACTCACAAATGGTCCTTACTAAAGCGTCGTCGGCGACTTTTAAAATGGCTTTACACTGAGCGGGCGTACACTTTACCAGGAGCTTGAGAAAATCGTGGTTCTTTCTCAGTCGCTGGGCCATACTCAACTGATTTATTTCGCTGTGGTTCACCCCTTTTTATACCTTTCTGACATAGGCACATTGAGTCTCCCCGGGGAAAATATTGCTACGTAACCGGAAGTCGCTAGGTGTTTCCGGTTTCAGATCGCATAATAAATAACCATAAGGTCGTTTTGTGGCATCTTGAAAAGCTTCCTGCATATATTTCACATGGCCAGGAAACATTTGCTTGGCTAAATGATTGACCTGGCTGCTATCTCTGGGAGACTTGAACAGTACCAAGTAATGGCAATTTAAACTCATATCCCTTAATTCTTTGCCGCGGTGAAAAATATTTTGCAAAATAAAGATAACGCTCAAATTTCGGTGATGACAGCCTTTAGTAAACAAACTGGTAATTCTCTGGTCGTTACTCAATTCGTGCATCAAATCGTCAATGACCACAAGATTTCTTGTAGAAGGGTTAATCATGGATTCTAAATCACCAGGGACGCCTTCGATAAACGAAATGTTGGGAATATTTCTTTGTATTTCGTCGTAAGCAGGCTGGTAAATGCCATAACACCAAATGATATTTTCTGGGGCACCTTCAATCATGTCTTCGCCTGATTCTAGTAAACGTTTAACAAACTGACTTTTCCCACAACAGGTCGGTCCTGCTACAAGAGCGGGAAAAGGATGTTTCCATCTTGGATCCATGATCACAACTGACTGATTGAAAAGCACGCTTGCAGACTTATAGAAAAATGGTTTTGGGTTCAACCTCTTTGTCATACACACGAATCGCATTGGTGTTTTGTAGTTTTGCAAATTGTAACCAGTATTTTCGTTCTAACTCTGTTAACTCGTGTACGCGAGTTAAATGATCTGCTAACCGAACTAAGAATTTCGAGCCACAGCCGGGAATTGGACAATGTTTACATTTCCTCCGCACCATGTTATCTCTGTGAAAGTTCGATTCCAACTGAACAAAACTATTTGCGATATGACATTTATCGATAATTTAATACGCAACGACAGCCAGAAACGCCAAAAGCGCCATAAACGCCACATTTTAGCGTTGTGTTTTCCCCGAGCGCGCGTGGAACACGCGCGCGTGGCTAGACAGACAACAAGCCATGATTCAATTCTGCCAATGATTTATTTTACAAACTATAATTACATTCGTTTTGAAATGTTAAGTCTTCAAAATATCTACAATTGACACGAGTGAAAAACTATATACAATTTTTATTTACCAATATTTACAAAAAAGCGAGAAAAAACTATATACAAGAACTCTAAAAAACTGAAAACTCTAAATGTCTAGTGGAGTGGTGCTGACTCCATCAGCCAAAACTTTCCGTTTTGGGTAAAAATATGAAAAGGCATCTCGAACTTGAGTATAAGTATACATGGTGTTGTTCACTACTCTGAAACCCCGATTCACCCCGCCACTATTTTGTTTCGTGAGTAATACATTTAAATACTTGTCCTTGTCAATGTCGTTGCATTTCTTATTTACACCCTTACAACTAAATTTATCTTTGGCTCCAAAACAGTAATAGGTTTTTGAGCACAAACCGATGATCCCTTCCCCCTCCCACTCTACTTTAAAAAGACCTGGGGTTCTCTTATCATAGGCCTTGTGTTCCCTGGTGTCGGTTCTTGGGAACCAGTTACATTTATCCTGCTCAAACTCCTCTCTTAATTCAAGTTTCACTAAACTTTCAACGCTGTCCCCAGAAATAGCAATATAGGCACTATCCGTGTCCATTTCACACATTTGGAAATCTGCACGATCGAGATACTTGTCCAGAAAATCATAATAAAATTGTAACATGCGTAACTTGGCATATTGATAAACGAAAAAACCGACTTGAATCGGTAAATTTAACTTGATGGTTTTTTT
>JAEMPF020019029.1:396-7896 GCA_022496165.2 Catalaphyllia jardinei | reverse complement strand
TTCCCACCGAGGTCAAAAGATTTTTTCTTTACCTCGTGTGGTTCCCCGATTCCCTTTACTAGGGCTAACGCCCAGTGGGTTATTCATGGGTTAAATTAGCACTAAAATTTACACTTCTGAGTTAATTCTCTGTTATTTCTATTTTGTGACAGTCTGATAGAACATCATGACTTTGTTAGAGAGCAATTACATTACCTACGCAATTAAACATAATCGTTTCTATTGTTTCTAGTTCTTAAAATAAATCTTGTTGTCACGAAGTAGACAATAAAGTCGTTCAATTTCACCGTGAAACGAAAAAGGGATCATTTAGTTAGTATTTGTTGATAAAGAAAGATATGTCAGTTTAGTTGTGTTTACTCTTTGTAGCTTCTCTGGGTTTGTATCTAAAAATATTTTTGTATTCCCACCCCAGCAAACAAACTATAAAACTGTTAACAACACAATTTATTATAACATGAACATGTACATGATTTAAAGAGGTATAAAAGAGAGTGACTGTCTATTTTACCGGCATCTCGTCTTTCAAGTCCTTACGAACATAAACATAACAAAGCTGACATGAAAACAAGTCATGGAAAATCTGAACTTTGAATTAAGTTAGAGTACAAACACTAAAAGTGCGCAACATAAATAGCACTAAATTATGCTAAATGTGCAAATTCTATTGTTTTCTATTGTTTAATTAGTGCTATTTAGCACTAAATTGTGAAAAGTATTGCACACATTTAGTGTTTGTACTCGAACAAGAGCCTTTCTTATAGAACTAACACTACTGTGCAACATATCTCAACAAATGTTTCAAACATGGATTAGCATAATGCAACTTGATTATTAAGTATAATAACTAAGGTCACAAATTATGATAAATTGGCCCATCCTGCTTCTCAGAACTTGCATCACCAGTATATGAATTATTCCACTGAAAGCTGCCAAATGAACCTGATGGTTATAAAGGGAAGGCCATGGGTTGTGGAGGTGTGTAGCTGTTGTGGGGAGGCCGTGTATCTGATGATGCCTGCATAAGTATCTGAGCCATCATCAGTTCGTGCTTCCGATTAGCCTCTGCTTGTTGTTTTTGAAATTCCAAAAAACATTTCATCCCGTTTACGCTCAGATTTCAAGAGGGTTTCAAGCCTCTGATCTTTCATTTCCTCTTGCTGTTTTGCACTTGACTCAATACTTTTGGCAACCTGAAGCATTGCTTCATTTTGCGACCTAGGCTTAAGTTGCCTTTTTGGGTGCTTTTTCACCTTGGTTTTCTTTCGAAGTTGACCTTTAATATCTTCTTTGCTATCTTTGTCACAAGTCTTTGTATATTTATCATCCATACCGCTTAAGTCCTTTTGTTCATTACCCTCCTCTTCACCACTTGTTCTTTCTTTTGACAGTAAGGCCTTTTTCTTGGAACTTGAACTCCAGCTTTCCTCAACACTTGAACTTGCATCACTCTCATCGAAACTAGCATCTTCCTCGTCTGATAAATCACTTGCTTTGCTAGAAACATGAGTCATTTGGTCCACTGCGTCACAGAAGTAAGGGCTTAGGATTTTGAACCACTTTGGCTCTCTCATCTCTTCCTAAACCGGTATCACACTTTATTTTGTTGTCAATTCTACGCCAATCTTTTTTGAACCACTTGTACTTTGCACGTAATCTGTCCACAGTGAACTTTTCTTCATCGTCTTCTTGTAAGGCATCCTCCAATTCGTGCTTTATTTCACGAAATAATTCTTCGTTCGCTTGCTTCTTTAAAGCACAGTTTTCTAGTTGATAAAGCCACGAACGATCCTTGTTGTGACAATCTGTTAGGACTTCGGCGTATTTTGTAGCTTCTTCTTCGCTCCAAACCATGTTCTTCTTAGGTCTCCCCTTCTTATTTCTTTACAATCGTTTTCTTCAGCTTCGACGCCATGTTGGATTTTCTATCCCAGAGACACCTGGGGGATCTCTCGGTCCAGTCTTAAATCCTGGGACACAGAGAAATCCCGTCGCGATTTTCACGTCTAATAGGAATTTAGGACGGATTTTCCTCACTGACGAGTTTCTCGTCCAACTTTTTCGTCGGTTTGGCCGGGAAAGTTAGACGGATAAATTGAGACAGGAAACTCGTCACACACCGGATTCACATTTGACGAGTTTTCCGTCTTGTGATGAGTTTCCCGTCTCAGACGATTTTCCGTCTCTAATATGAATTTGGCTATTGTTTGCGTGGTACATGTATCTGGCAGAACAAGATCTTCATTTTCCACAAAAGACCAGTCTTGAACATGATTTCTCGACCAGGAACGCCTGACAACGTAAAAATCAGCTTGGAGCGTCATACAACGTCATCGCAGCAGTTACAAAGCCCTGAATCAAATTTGAAATGATGCGAAAAGTATCCGTTATCACCAATGATAATAAATAATTTACATATATTGCGCAGGTTACATTGAGAACGGGCGACGTTCCTCTTCCGACAGGCAGGCATCAGTTACTTAGCCCAGGCGAAAAGTTTGCCCAGGAAAAGAGACGAATTAAAGAAAGCACTGAAAGTAAATAAGACGTAGAGACGTAGATTCCACCCTTGAAAATACCGGTCAATGCTATAGCAATTGCCATGAAAAAATCAAAGTTCGTTCGCACTTGCCGAATTGGCAAAATGTGAGTCAGTGTTTTTCTATGGTGAGTTGAGTAGACATCTAGATGAAAAACAGAAGTTTCAGAGATAAAAAGGGAAATAGCAGCATTGAAAACGGCAGCCGCGATAATAGAACTGGTTTTGAGCTAGCTTTCTCCCGAGTAAATAGTTTTTCGAACAAACACGTATAGAAAATTTTGCTTGAAGAGTTCCCCATAAACTGTGTTCAATATGTTTTAAATTATTCTACGGATTTCCTATCATTTATTCAGATTGGCAAAACTGCAAAAGAAAAAAATTCCCGTACGCGCTACCAGCTATGCTTCCCTACAAGTTTTTGTACAGTGGCGCCAAAACGTTCTCTAGTGGGCGGGTAAACTTTGAAGTTTCATTGTCAAAACTTTGAATTAACCCACTGGGCTAACGCCCAGTGGGTTATTCATGGGTTAAATTAGCACTAAAATTTACACTTCAGAGTTAATTCTCTGTTACATCATTTGTGTTCATAGTGCTACGGGGCACAACATTCATATGTGCCCTTACTTTCTCTTCGCCGTGATTCACCATCTAAATCGACCCCGACCTTCTCTGTCCGACCTCGTAGCTCAGTCGGCAGAGTGACGGTAGACCTAATCCGGAGGTCGAGGGTTCGATTCCCACCGAGGTCAAACGATTGTTTCTTTACCTCATGTGGTTCCCTGAATCCCTTTGCTAGGGCTAACGCCCAGTGGGTTATTCATGGGTTACATTAGCACTAAAATTTACACTTCAGAGTTAATTCTCTGTTACATCGTTTGTGAGAGAGAGCATGCGCGGGGCTGGCGTGCGGATGCACATTTTGCGATGGAGTAACATCTTCCCCCAGAAAATCCCAATTCTCGAGTAATTTGCTGATTACCTCCACTCAAAACACCTATATGCCTGATAAATTAAAGATCAAAGGAAAGCACAAGAGAGGAGAACGTGGCTCTGTAGAAGAAGAAGCCCATCTAGGTCCAAACGAACCAACATGGTGGATGCTGAGTTTCAATTAACAAATGTCAATAACGACGAAACATCGTCTGGCGCCAACGAAGAAGAAATCCCGCTCAGCAATCATGCCGGGGAGACAAGCCTTTTAGAATTAAAGGAAATGCTAGTAGATATTCAGATCACGGTCTCCAATGTTCTTCGTGAAAACACAAAACTCGCCAACGCGGTCGCAGAGCTACGGAACGTAATCCAAAGGCAGAAAGGTGAGCTAATCAAAGTCCAAACCGCCTTGGCCAAGACACAGAAACAACAAGATGATTTCGAAATTCAGCTAGCCGCTGCGAGGAAGACAATTAACGATCAAGAAGCGGAAATTGCAGAGCTTTACGATCTCCAGGACGCGCTAGAACAATATACTATAAAAAAAAACTCCCTTGAAATCCACGGAGTCCCTGAGTCCGTCTACAGCTAGCTGAAGCTTTAAATGTGGATATAAATCCAAACGACGTCGAAATCTCTCACAAGCTTCATAGGAAAGGTATAAACCCAGTTATTGTAAAGTTTCAAAGCCATAAAGCGAAAGCAAAATTGTACAAGGAGAGAGCGAAGTTAAAGCATGTCCGTGTATCTGACCTTTATCCCGATTCAACAGCGGCAACTCGAGTAGAATCAGGACGAATCTACCTAATGGAAAACCTAACCTCCTACAGAAGAAATATTCTGAAGCAGGCGAACAAGAAGCGTAAAGATAGTTTATTGACATCCGCATGGTCAATGGATGGGAAAATATTTGTCAAAACATCCCCAGAGGGAAGGCCGATCAGAATCTATGAAAAAACTGATTTGGAGAATCTCCAAGGTAACCACAGTAGAATGATGTACTCTCTGACTTGTAGCTGGGAACAGGAACTAGGTGCCCGAGAGGCCAGGAAGGAAATCTCTAAAAATCAGTATTTTTGTTTACTTGTATTCTTTTTTGTTTTGTTTTTGTTTTCGAGCTCGTTTCATTTATTTCTTTATTAGTTTAACATAAGTTTTAGTTTTCTGCATGTCTAACAAGCTAACCTATGATATTACATCGTTAAACGTAAGAGGATTAAGGGATCATAGTTAAAGGAGGAGTATTTTTTCGCACCTCAAAGATCAGAAATCCAAACTCTATTTTCTACAAGAAACATATTCTGAAGTGAACGATGAAAAAATTTGGAGAAATGAATGGGGAGGTGAAATATTTTTTTCCCGTGGCACCAGACACAGCAAAAATGTTTGCATTCTAATCAATCCCTTGGTGCAAGACAAAATCGACTATTCTTTTAGTGACAAGTCCGGACGAATTGTGTTAATTACTATAGTTATCAACTCTTTAATGTTATCGCTTTGTAATATTTACGTCCTAAACAATCAAGCTGAACAACTGGAATTCTTGCAAGAGCTAAACAATTGCCTTATAGACAAATCAGAACTGACTACACTACTATCAAGTTGTAAGTGCAATACCGAAGCATTTAGTCACAAAAGCAAAAAACACAGTACCACTAGAAAGGGAACTATACATTGAGAACAGCCCCTTTTTCCAACAAGAAGACCTGACAGCAATCCACTTAGGCAAAGCCAAAACTAGGGACTTCTATTGTTTATTTAACCCAAAAATTCACACGAGGTGTCAAACTGGCCCAACAAAATGGAACCAAACAATGCACATGGATGGAGAGGCATCGAAAAAAATATTTAACTCCCTTAAAAATATTTGTAAGGAATCAAAATTAAAAGAATTTCAATTCAAACTTATTCATAGAATTGTAGTAACGGAATCAAAACAGATGACGAATGCCTCTATTGCGGTAAACACGATTCAATTGATCACACATTTAATGATTGTGAATTTGTTAAACATTTTGTAAAAATGTGATCGACTGGTTTAATGCTGTCAATAATTCAAACTTTATTCCAACGATTGAAGAAAAACTATTTGGCACCATGTCCGACCCATATGATAAAACATTACTAAAGAAGTTTAATTATACGACCTTGTTTATGAGATACTACATCCACACTTGTAAGATGCATAAAAAGCTATTCGTCTCTCTACTTTCGTTGACAAAGTGTTATCTAAATACAGAATAGAAAAATTTACTTAATAACTAATTGGAAAAATACTCCTCCCCCAATGCACAATAAGAGACAGACATAACGGTGTAAATACTTGTAAAGCCGTGTAATGTCCTATTTATACAATATAGAATTATTTTTCTTAATTATTAAAAAAAGAAAACTCCTTCCAAAAAAAAGGAAAGAACAACAAGTATACAATCAAATAAATAGCTGTCCTTTGTTCACAAAAAAATGACTGTCATTTTTTTGTTTATTCTACTTCATAGACAGCTGTATAATTTTCTAAGCCACTATGGTTGTTATAGGCAGTTAAAACCTTATATGTTTTAAAACTTATGTATTACTTTTATTTTTTTATCTCTTTATGGTATAAATAAATGTTGTTGTTGTTAAGAAATTTAAAAAAAAAATTGGTGTTTATAGTGCTACGCGGCACAACATTCATATGTACCCTTACTTTCTCTTCGCCGCGATTCACCATCTAAATCGACCACGACATTCCCTGTCCGACCTCGTAGCTCAGTCGGCAGAGTGACGGTAGATCTAATCCGGAGGTGGTGGGTTCGATTCCCACCGAGGTCAAAATTGTGTTTCTTTACCTCATGTGGTTCCCTGAATCCCTTTGCTAGGGCTAACGCTCAGTGGGTTATTCATGGGTTAAATTAGCACTAAAATTTACACTTCAGAGTTAATTCTCTGTTACATCATTTGTGTTTATAGTGCTACACGGCACAACGTTCATATGTACCCTTACTTTCTCTTCGCCGCGATTCATCATCTAAATCGACCCCGACCTTCTCTTTCCGACCTCGTAGCTCAATCAGCAGAGTGACGGTAGATCTAATCCGGAGGTCGTGGGTTCGATTCCCACCGAGGACAAAAGATTTTTTCTTTACCTCATCTGGTTCCCTAAATCCCTTTGTAGATCTAATCCGAAGGTCGTGGGTTCGATCCCCACCGAGGTCGAAATATTTTTTCTTTACCTCGTGTGGTTCCCTCAATCCCTTTCCTAGGGCTAACGCCCAGTTGGTTATTCATGGGTTAAATGAGCACTAAAATTTACACTTCAGAGTTAATTCTCTGTTACATCATTTGTGTTCATAGTGCTACGCGGCACAACATTCATATGTACCCTTACTTTCTCTTCGCCGCGATTCACCATCTAAATCGACCCCCACCTTCTCTGTCCGACCTCGTAGCTCAGTCGGCAAGATGAACGGGGTATCTATTCCGGAGGTCGTGGGTTCGATTCCCACCGAGGTCAAAAGATTTTCTTCTTTACCTCGTGTGGTTCCCTGAATCCCTTTGCTACGGCTAACGCCCAGTGGGTTTATTCATGGGTTAAATTAACACTAAAATTTACACTTCAGAGTTAATTCTCTGTTACATCATTTGTATTCATAGTGCTACGTGGCACAACGTTCATATGTACCCTTACTTTATCTTCGCCGCGATTCACCATCTAAATCGACCCCGACCTTCTCTGTCCGACCTCGTAGCTCAGTCAGCAGAGTGACGGTAGATCTAATCCGAAGGTCGTGGGTTCGATTCCCACCCAGGTAAAAGATTTTTTCTTTCCCTCGTGTGGTTCCCTAAATCCCTTTGTTAGGGCTAACGCACTAAAATTTACACTTCAGAGTTAATTCTCTATTACATCATTTGTGTTCATAGTGCTACGCGGCCCAACATTCATATGTGCCCTTACTTTATCTTCGCCGCGATTCACCATCTAAATCGACATGGACCTTCTCTGTCCAACCTCGTAGCTCAGTCGGCAGAGTGACGGTAGATCT